>JARHVA010005692.1:52500-167500 GCA_037957365.1 Torreya grandis | reverse complement strand
GCTTTGTCTAAGGATTGAGGGATAAAAGGATATAAAGTATAAATATATTATTTCATCTGGTGACAATGCATGGATGAATGGTTATCTATATTGTGGAAGCAATAGATATGTCTATGAGTAGGCTTGGTAGAGGTACTCATAGAAGGAGGTGTAATAGAAGTGGAAGGAATTTATAAAGGCTCATCAACCCATTTGTGGGCAAAGGAGCTAGTTTTGGTTAAGGAAGCAAACCATCATTGAGATAAGGTGGTGCTAGTGAAGAGACTAGACTAGGCTCTACAAAAGGAGCAATGGGATTGAAAGTAGGAATAGACTCAACTAAAGTGGGAGTAGGAATGGGATCTGAAGTAAGTTTTACTAAGGGAGGGTTGGGATCTATAAAAGGATGAAGGAGAGTTGGACACATCTCAATTATAAATAGGCTATAGGGGTCATGGTGCCTTGTAAGGCAATAGGGCCTAGTCATAACATGATCCATAAGCATACTCCTACGAGGTTCTTTAGAAACTAGGGGTGTCTATACTATCTCTACCCTATGATAAAGAGGAAAAATGATAAATTTATGAACTATATATGATGTAACATGGTATTATATACTAAAATATTGAAGCAAAGAAGAATGATAATGGATAATCTTAGTAACATAAGCCTGAACAAGACTGCCTAAGAATATATCATCTAAGGTATAATCATCATTGTAATTAGGCAAATTAAAATCAATGACACAGGTAAGTATGACATTATCATCTGATGAGGTGTGATGAATGTAATGTTGAGTCTTAGCTAAGATAACGTGGATGTCATCACAAGGTGGTTGACAAAAATGAGTTTGTAAAGAAGTGGTAAGCCAAGAGATGAGATGAGGTGAGAGATCAAAAGTCTTAATCTTGAGATTGCTCTCATCAAGCTCATCATCATCATAATCTAAGAGATTAGGGGGATATTTCTAATGATTTTAGGATGACCATTGTAACCTCTAGTGCAATTGATGGGAAAATTAAATCGTTGAGACTCATGAAATGGAACACTTGGTAATGGTTCAAGGGTAGGAATCTTGAATACACCCTGATCTTGGAATTGTTCAAATTTCCAAGGGTTGGTGTCACCTTGAATCCTATAGATGGCTATATTATGAGTGAATTTAATGCATTGGCAAGTGGAAGAATTAATTTCTCTCATATGAATATTTCATGGCCTACCACGTAGGATGTTGGAAGATAAAGGAAATTTAAATATCATCATCTTCACATAAACAATAATAGGTGGGATGGTAATGGGGAGCCACACACAACTTAAAGGAGGAATTTACATTCAATCATATCTTTGAAATGTGTTATGTGTGTATTTGAGATTGCATTTGAAATATCTAATAATTTTGATAAAATTGATATAATCCACACAAGTTCTAGAACCTTCATCAATCAAGGCACGCTTGACTTGGAAATCACCAATTTGGACACTAATGAATAGAGGAGGTGTTGACCAAATTTAAATTTTTAGTTAAATTATGGAAAATATAGGTAAAAACTTAGTTTTATAGGTATATATGGGGTTTAATATCTTGTTTTAAGGTGTTTCACATGTCAATTAATTTCAATTGATGTTATAATAACTTTGGTCATTAGCTCTCTAGGTCCATTTATCATTTTAAGTCATTTTAAGGGG
Source organism: Torreya grandis (assembly GCA_037957365.1). Lineage (NCBI taxonomy): Eukaryota > Viridiplantae > Streptophyta > Pinopsida > Cupressales > Taxaceae > Torreya > Torreya grandis. The sequence continues at coordinate 165,835 of JARHVA010005692.1, read as the reverse complement.
TAAAATAGGTACATTTAATGATTTATATAGGTTTCTTGGGAAATTTTCAAGTTAAAAATGGTGATTTAATGTTTAATTCATCCTAGGAAGTTTTTAGTGAATGTTACTAACTGAATATTACAAGTTGTACAGAAGAAATGATATTTTTATAGTCAAAAAGGAATATTTGGGAACTTGTATGACCTCCTTGGGAAGTGTGAGACATGGGAGAGGGTCAAGGGATGTAATTTCACATTCCTTAACTCAAATAAATTCTTTTAATGAATTTAAAGTTCCATTTATAGCTAAAAACCATTCTATCTCTTTTTCATCCTTTTTGGCATAAAGGAGTGACTTAAAAGTCTGCATTTGGAATGACCACCATAAGAGGTCTCAGGTAGAATGATTTTGAGAGGTTTTTATACACTTAGAGACCTAAATTTTTATATAAATAATTTTATATTGTTCAAATATTCTTTATGAACCATTTATTTGAAGTTTACCTTCTAAAATTTCCCATCAATCTATGCACCCTTTAGGTTTTGGTCTTGTTTGGAGAAGTTTGTACAAACTAGTTGCTAAGATTGCTTATAGATCTTGTTGTATTCATTATAAAATGAATAAAACACTTGGTTTCATGTCTAAATTGGTTTTTTTATGCTAACCAACTCAATTATTATGAGGATACACCATTTTGTATTATGAAGAGTTTTCACCATTTACAAAAGTTGTGTGCTTTGTTATGACTTCAAGGGGTTGTTTAGTGTCTTTGAAATGTTTTTAGAGTCATATTTATCTCCTATTTACCTTTAAAATTTATTATAAAATTAATTCTCATGATTTTAAAGCTCACATGTGACACAAGCAGTCATTCAACACTCTACCTACCTTGTTCCACATGTTTGCAAGTGATTTTTAGGTTGGAAGAAGTATGTTAGAACTGATTTCAGGGATATTTTGATGAAATTCATGGTTTTAAGGTTTTCAAGCCCTATTTAGTGGTCTTTAGGATGTTTTTTAACATGTCTCTTACCCAAATCCACACCCTACCTACATACATTCAACCCATGCACGCACACAGGGTTTTTTGGGTGATGTCATGCCATGAGAGGGATGTTGGCAGTGGTGCCAAGATCCTAGACAGATGAAGAGTGATCAAAGAGAGGTTTAAATTCTATTATTACCTTCACTACCTGCACTAAAAAATGGTCACCTATAGGGGGTATCAATAGTAAGTTGAAGTGTCATATAGGGATGATGAACTAATGGTGAAACCTTCCTAGAATTCCAACATGTTATATGGAGTATATCAGACATATTGGGATAAATATGTAGTAAAATAAATTTTTAAATGAATTCATAAGAATTTTGACTAAGTTTCAAGTCCTAAGTCCCTAAAATAAGAAAATAGAGGTCTAAGGGCTCCTTATGGATATCTAAAATTTTCATGGTGAAGATTTTTAAGTCATCTAGATAGTTTAAATTTATATAACTTGTTGCAGAGAAGTACTATGGAAATAATTAATAAAATTTGATGAGTTTAGAATTTTTTTTGAAGATCTCAACGTTGCTCCCAAAAACACTAAAAACATGTAGTGGTATTTACAGTCTTGCGAGGTTCTGAATGGCCTTTTGATAATTAGAGGCAAATGAGGCATACCATCATCTTGGAAGTGGTTCCATTTGGTCTAAGTAGAATCAAAAAATTAAATCAAATTAAAATAACTATATGAAATTTTATATACCTTACATTACCACATTCCATGTCTGTACACAGACCCTAGTATCCACCTACGGCCATGGTATTGAAGGTTTGTAGATAGGGGTTTGTTTTGGTATCCAAATTGTTGTATTTATTCATAAAAATTGAGGAAAAGTTTGAATGAATTATTTATAACTTTAAAAAATTTCAAAACAACTTTTCAAATTATAATCAACTCCATAATGAACCTATAGGTTAGGAGTACACAGTTGAAAGGACTCTCAGGTAGCAGGCAGGGTACATTCAGTCAAGGTAGGTAGTGCTTCTATTGAAATATGATATGAGAATAAAGTAAATAAAAAATGTTATAAATTAATATATTGTTAAATTATATGTATAGGAACCATGACCAAATTACTAGGGTTATAGACACCTACAATATACATTGATAATCAATTGTGTTTGATTGTCTAAGGAGTGAATAAAGAAAGCCTAGTTGGATGGGCCCAAATGTGTAGTGGAAGGAATAGACCTTGTAAACATTATAATTATGTTTAAATGGTTCTCATATCCCATGAATTATCTCTATATATCATAAATAGGTCCAATTATAAAAGGAAACCTACAAGTAGGACCTTAAATAACACATAGTCTACATGGTATAGAGCTAGTCTTAAATTTTTGAAAGGTTGAGAGGCTTATACAAATGACCAGAAGACTAATTTTTTTGTTTTTATACTTAATTATTGTATACACATATACCACACTTAAATTTTTGAGAAAAATAGGGTAGATTCCCCCTATTCTATCTCAAAATAGTGGTACTTCCCTTATGCAAACACAAGCAATTTTATGAAAAAAGGGTGATTGGGTGAGTTGGGGATAGCGTATACCTTGGAGGAAGATGTATGAATCTAGGAGACACATATTTTAACATGATAAAAATTTCACATAAGCAGGAAACCAAGTTAGATGGTCTGGGTGTCCAAAGTTGCAGTCAAGCCTGTTAAGCAAGGATATTCCTAAAAAGCCTAAAAAGGGGTCACTTCCAATTATAGGTATAGGTATGATTTATAATAGGTTTTAAAAAATTTATGAGATGTATGTAGAGGTTTTTGACCTATCTATACATAGGGGAAACCACCAAAAGGTATGTTTGAAGCTAAAAGTCAAATCAGGCCTACTTGCCAAGACAAGCCTAGTGTCCAAATGGAGGGTCACTCTCAATTATAGATTGAGAAAAGATTTAAAATGACTTTAAACATGTTAATTAAATGTATACAGAGGTTTAAAAACTCTTAGAGTGAAAATAATATCAAAAACTAACCTTTTTTTGGACCTTGAAGCAAATTTTGTCTTACAAGAAGGAAAAATCAAGCCTAAGAGGCCATTTTCAATTATTCATATCTTTCATGAAGTTATGAATGGGAGATAAAGGAGTTAGAGGATATTGGTAGGGATATTATAGGCCATTTTATTTTAAAAATTTCTCAAGTTGGATGTTCCAACTTTATGAGCAATCATTAAGACCAAAAATAGACCTAAAACCCTACTAAACCCTCGTCAAGGACTAGTCTTGAGAAATAGAGTCGGAGAGCTTCTAAAATAGACTATTTTGACCATAATATATATTATACCTAGTATATTACTTAGTTATACTACTCCACATGCTTTTGAGTTGTATAAAATTGTATTGATGGGGTGAAAATTAGGCTCTTTTTGACCATTTTTTGTGTTTTTTAGGTTCTATATGGATTCAAGAGATGAAACCAAATTTGGGTGAAATATTAAGACTTAATATAAATCCACATATTAATTTAATTCCCTAAATAAAATTCTAAGTGCCTCAAATAGGTGTTTCAACTCAGCTAATCAAATCTAGCATATTGCACAAGCTAGAGAGAAGCATGAAAACTTCAATTGGATGGACTTTTAAATTTCCCATGATTATTTCAAGTATATGTAAGGTATTTGAACTTTTCACTCACACACTCCCATTATTTTTCATGATCAACTAAATCCAAATTGGAAGCCAAGTGTGTAAGGTGCATGGAAGGGAAATTTTCAAAATTGTAGATGATGATGGCTTCTTTCAAATTGATTCCATAAGATCAAGGATGAAATCAATGTATAGAGAGGCATGTTTGATGTCCCTACCTTGTATTCCAATAATTATAACTAGTATTCATTAGTTATCAAATGTCCAAATAAAGGCAATCATGAAGGTAGTTTTTTTGTGCAAAATGAGGAGTTTCTTGCCACTTTTCTTCAAGTTTATGACCTAAATTGACACTTTTTGATCTTGTCCTTGCATGGTTTGACCCATATCCTCTTATAATTATATAATAACTTATTTTATCAGATTTAAAAGTATCCTTATGACCCTTGGGATTATTTTATTCTTTCTTTCTCTTAAACTCTATAAGAGTTAGCCATTTTGGCCATTGTATTATATGTTCCACCTGAGTATGGTGAATCCCTACTCATTTGTATACCTTTTTATCAATAATTACTAAGTTTTACCCCTTACATTACTTTATTTAATGTGTTTTACTTTAATGTTTTGTTTTCTTAGTGAAGACTATGAATTCCTTAGCAAGTTGTCATATTATTTCACATATTTGCAGCCTCTTCTTGTAGGGCATGTGAAGTGTTCCAAGAGATGTCCAAGTTTAAGTGAGTTTGTATTTTCATTAGTAACATTCAAGGCCTCTTTTATAGTCCTCCTATCATAAGACATTCTTCCATAACCTCATAATGTAATATTGATGCAAAAAGACTTGGATTGGAAATGTGTATGTTTTGGTTGCTTTCTTGGTCTCAAGTATAGAATGCAATGGTTAGAATTCATAAAATTTATTCGGTGTATCACCTCCTTAGTTTATATTTGCTTTCAATTATCTCTCTCTCTTTTTACACCCCCCCCCCCCAAGTTAGTGGTAGTTTCAATCCAAAGTGGTACATCAAGGGAGCTAGCCCTATCTAGAGACTCACCTCACTCCTTAGGCTACCCACAAGTCTAAAGGTGATTCCTTTGTGCCACTTGGATGAGGAGAGCCTTTTCATCTCATCTAAAGGTGAAAATCTAATTTAAAGTATGAGAATAATTTTCATGAATCATAATCTCATCAAGATTCATAGAAGTGATGAGAAATTTAAGGGAAAGAGAAGTGTCCATTATTTCATCAACATGAATGGACATCCCTTCACATTATTGAAATATATTATCTTCATATCCAAATAAGGTTATTTCACATCCTTCTATGGAGGATGAGGGATGTTTATTTTAAACAAAAGTTGCATAAGATGGTTTTCATGATATAGAGAGGTCTTCTTAAGCCCAAGAAATGGAATTTAGGATGTGAGATTAGAGAGTTCTATGATAGTATCCCACTCATCATAACCCATAAGAATATTATTAGAAATAGGTGCATGATCTTGAAGGAGGTCCTCAGAAGGAGGAGCTAAAGTATATTATAATTTATGTTGTTAAGAGGTAGAAGGTTTAGAAAAAGGTTTTAAATTATGTTGATAAGATGAATTACTTGATGTAGGTTGGTTTTGAGAAGTGCTAGGAGAAGTGTTGATAGATTCTTGAGTGTCATTAGTTCTAGGTAAATAATATGGAGGGATGGTAGAAATAGTATGGAAAGTGTTATTCAAAGGAGGAGTTGGAATTGGTTCATCAAAATTTATAATGTCATCTTGACCTAACTCATTTAAGTGAGTTAGAGAACAATATTGGATAACATGAAATGAGTGAGACAATGGAGGTGTTTAGATGGGTTGAGAATCAATGAAAATAACCACCCTCTACATATTATTCATATTAACCATATTCTCTTCTAGAGTTGGGTCAATAATACTTTCAACATTATTGGTGGAAGGGGTGGGTTTATCTCAGTTATCTTGGTAATTTGGAAGAGGGTCTTTATAGATGGCCAAATGAGCATTAGATTGATTCAAAGCTTGAGATTTAATATTTATTTCATGGGATTTGAAATCAATGTCATAGGATTGTTGGCATTTTTGAATGATATAATCATAGTTAAAATTATGACCAAGAAGAAAATACATAGCCAAATTATGAATTTAACTATAGGTCCCATGAGAATGACCCCAACTAACATGAAACCAATAAAATTTATTAGGATCATACCATATTTTATAAAATGAATGGGATCAAGTTCTCATGGAAGAGGCCTAAGTAGACATTTTCGTAATTTGGTTGAGGATAAAGGTTTTTGAACATTAATTTTATTAGGTGAAGAGAAATGAGGATTAGTGAATGGTTGAGAAGGGGGAGCTAAATCTGAAGATTGGTTAGGAATAATAGCTTGAACAATGTGAATAGTGTCATAAGAGTCATGACACCATCATTGGTAGCATGATGATTCTTATTTTTAAGTAAGATACAAGTACTTGTGAAAGGTTAAGATGGATCGAATTGACACATAAGTAAATCTTGATGTTTAGCTTAGTCAATAGCCTCTTCCAAAGTATGTGGAGAGAGTCTAAACCCGATATTGTAACTTGGGAAAGAGAGCATTGGTAAAGAGATGGAAAAGGTTGTCATTGGCCATATTATGTTCACATTTATTGGACAATTTTTTCCACCTTTTAATAAAATTTTAGGTAGTTTCATTTTCAAGTTTATTACAATTGATAAAATGGGCCAAGGATTACAACATTTACTAAATATTCTAGACTAGTAATAGAATGAGTTTTAAGTTGGTTTTACCAATCAAAGCATCACCTATGAGAGTTTTGGCTAATAGCTTAGTAGTGGTAAAGGTGTTTAATTTGACACAATCTTTATATATATTTCTAAATGTTTTTAGATGAAGAGTAGGATCAGTTGACCCATTCTAATAAATGGTAGGGGTGATGCCTCCTATATCAATTTTAGCAATTTAAGATGTAAGAAGCTCATTTTGAAGATGCTTGATTATCTTGTTGATAAGAAGAGGTTGAGTGATAAGATTACCATGGGAATCCTTAAGAGGAAGTGGGGGAACATTTTGATTATGTGTGTCCCATGGCATCTATTGAGGGTGGATTTGGAGATGGATAAGGTGGTTTTGCATTCATATCATTTGATTAAGTGTTTGTAATAAAATTTGGTGGGTTTGAGTTACATTGTTGGTATAGTTTGAAACATTAGAATTAGAAATAGTGGCTTGGGTACCAATATGGGTGTTGGTATGAGCTTGAGAAGAGTTGTTAGAATGTGAGGCACTAGTGGAAAAAATTCTTGTGTGGAAAAAGATAGACTAGTAAAGGGATGAGAAGATGAAACACTATAATCATGATTACCATTGGTATCGAATTATTCAGTAGTGGAAGAATTGAGGAGAGTGGGTCTTAGAATAGGCCCACTATATGTAGAACCTACCATGTTAGTGGAGATACTAGGCATGGAGGTAGAAGAAGTCAAAGAAGAAGAAGTCATGGTGTGAGAAGGGGTCAAAATAGAGGGTAGAGGCCAAGAATAAAAGAAACTAGTATCCCTAAATACATATGAGAGTGTGGGAGAAGGTGAATGAGGATCTTCAACTTGACCACTAATCATGAGATGGTAAATAGCAGAAGGATCCTTTCCTTGATGTTGAGGAAATTCAAAGATAAAGAAAACCATTTCAGGTGTATACTCTAATTTGGGTTGATCTTCAAATGAGAAGAGAGGATTATGAAGTGAAGAGGAATGAAGAGGAATCCCATAGTTCATTGTTTGAGTGGCTATATGAACATTACTCACATCCAAGAGAGGAGCCCTAATCTACTTATGGGAAACCTTATGAGGGTTGTTAAGACTCATCATATCCATTGAATTCAACTCAATGTTGTCTTTAAATAGGAATTTCATGATGAAGGAGAGGGGATAGATAAAGGAAAAAGTGATTTAAAATCAAGGACACACAAAGAGGTGGAGAATAATATAGAGTTGACTAAGTTGACTAGTACTAAAAACAAGGTCTAAATTTGAGAAAATAGGGATATAGAGTTTACTGGGTCAACCTAGTTCTATAACATGGATATGAAATAGGCATAAAAAGATATAGAGTTGATATATTCAACTTGTTGTATATCCTAGGAGGTAGAAAAGAATATTGTGTTGATAGGGTTGACCTAGTATTGTAGGTGAGGGCAATAGACAGTCTATAAGAGATTGTGTTGAGTAGAATGACTATGTATTTAAATAAGAAAAAAATTGAAATTACTTTTGAAATAAAGAAATGAAGAGAATCACACAATAAATTGGGTTAATGAGGATGATCCAATTGAGGCACACAACATAAAACCTTGCACCAACACTAGATAATAATTTTTTTTGTAATACAACATACAATTAAGTAAAAAGCAAGCAGTTAAATTGGAAATCAAATGCTAACTAGGTAGTCATCCTAAATATTGTTAGATTATTAGAGTATGATTTTAAGTGTGATATGAAGTTGGATTTAAATAAGGAACTAGAAAGTAATCTATGGATGGTTTCAGGATGTTTAGGCTGTAAGGGATCTATGTTGGCAATGCTATTAGCTTAGTATTGGGACCTACCCCCTCACTTCACACACCATGGAGATAAGGGTGTTGGGTGATTTGATAATATATACCATTAAACACCTATTTATACTTGGCTAGAAAACCAAGTCGGCTTCCCCCTTGGTGATGAAATCCAAGTAGGTAGGCCTTGGGTAGATAATTTTTTAAATGCATTTTAAGATTAATTGATTTGGTAGTGTGTGAAAGAAAGAAAAAAATAGTGAAACTAAAATATATATTAAAAATTTCATAATTAGACTATATGATCTATTCTAAGCATGTAAGTAATTGCAAGTGAAATTGTGGACTAATTACTGGCATATAAGTGTTAATTCCAACGTTGAAACATAATACAATGTCAGTTTAGATGACAGTGTATGCAAAGATTATAGAATAGAGTTGATAGTGTCAGTACTATATTTCTAAAGCAAAGGTACATTAAAGAACTACATCGATAGTGTCAACTAGTCTTTTATATATAAGACAAAATACATAACTAGGTTGACAAAGTGGACCTAGTTTGTTGTATAGAGGCAATTTTAAAGACTATAAAATATGAAAAATAGAACTATAAGAGAGAGAAAGGAACATTGGTGGGTTGTAGTATGTAGAGGAAGGTGAGATTGTTGTTTAAGTTCCTTGATTTATACTTGTAAATTCTACCAACTGTGTCAACTAGGTTGATCTAGTTCTGTAATTCCCTATTTTCTGAAACGTATAAAGAATACTATGCCAACAATGTCAACCTAGTATGTTTTCTAGAAGTCTAAAAGTGTACTATGTCGACAGGGTTGACCCAGTAATCTATTTGTAAATCTAAAAATGTAATGTTTTAACTATGTTGACCTATTAACATGTACATAATGAAAATCCTAAATAAATAGAATAGATTCATATTAATGTGACTATGTGTTAAACATGCACATAGAAGTTAGAAACTATAGCAAAAATATCGACCTAGTATCTCAAATATAGAAAAATGATAAAATAATGAAAAACATGAAATAAAACATACAAATATTATATTCACATCTAATTCACCAGAATGTAAATAATCATAAATGCATCATGTCTATAAATCAATCCTAACCTGAAGAAGATAGATCATACTTACACTTTTAATTGGGGATATATTAGATAATCGAGAACATGAATAATATAGGGATCCACTAGATGTAATTAGGGGATCTCTTATCACAATAAACCATATTAGGGATGGTTCCAAATGCTTTAGTCAAGCATAATCATGCAACAACCCTAATTAAGCCCTGTGTTTTCATATTCACTAAACTAATAATAAGTAAAGCAAATAAATCTAATCTAGTGCTCACCAAAGCTTGTGACATAAAGAATGGGTAAGAAATAATAAAATTAAACATACATAAGAGATATATACTCATGTTAATGTATATATAATCCTAATGCATGGAATAAAAGTACAAATACATATCTATCTACTCTTACAAAGGAGTAATAAAGTTAGGAATACTTACCTTTGAAGACAAACCCACTGAGCGTCAATCTTTCCCTTGGCCAAGGTGTTTCACAAGAGTTTATTTTGGTATATAAGGATGACAAGGATAAATCAGGTCTAGGATACACAACCTACCAATGCATCCAAAATACTTCTCCATAAGACAAGATTCATATCTCTAAAGAAAGTATGAAACCCTAAGCTTACTCCTCAAGTAGAATGGTGTATAAGCAGATGCGTACTATCTCTTTCTTCTTCTCTTCTCTAAATAATGGATAAATGACCTTGTATGTATAGGTATATTTAATCTTAAGCCCTTCCAAAATCTTTGGCTAATAAGGTCGATCCAGTCGACCTAGTTTAGTTATGGACAAAAATTCATTAGGTCATGGGCTAGGATAGCCAAGAACCAACCTAGACCCTAAATGAATTTTACCCAAAAGATTATAGGGTTGACCTAGTTGACCTAGTACAGTGAAAAATCAAAGGATGCTTAAGGCTAAGAAAAAGGGGACAAAAGGTAGGAAACTATTGAGGAGTGTGCAATAGAGAAGAAAAATCTTAAGGATATGGTTTTTAAGATACAAGTATGTAGATAACAAGTGGCAAAAGGGACAACAATATTGAAAATAACTAATGGTATATCCACCCCTTTCTCAATGCACCCCTTAAGGTGTGCACTTAGAGATATTGAGACTCGATGGGTTCCTGCAAGATAGAAAGTGTCAATAATTGATAAAATTTTGAAAATGTTATGTGTATATACCCTCAAGGGGACATCATACCTACTAATAACATCATTTAATCATAACTATTAATAACATCATTTACTAATATTCATTTATGACATGGTTTTTATTTAAAATACCATTACTCCTTCCACATCTTCCACTCGTAATGCCTTTTTAAAGAGGGGCAAAATGTATGCATCTAAATCTATTTACCTTAATTATTTTAAGTAATATCTTTAATTTATCCCCTTTTCCTAATCTTAGTCATTTATATAATATCCCCCCTCAAAATTTCCTCATTTACTAACCTTATTATCCCCCACTTATTCATTAATTCCCCTAAATATCTATTATCCCATCCTAATCCATCTTATCCATTATTTGGGAATTTCAAATTCCCATGACTCACCTACCCACATACATTAACCTTCTCTTAGGCTCTCCTACATCCCTAGTCCCTAATCACCCACCTAATCCCCTACCTAATCCTAATTAATCCCTAGGAGGATTATAGAATCATACAATTCTAGAATCCTCTCTAACTTAGCCTTATCCATCTAGAACCCTTTATTCTAGAGGTTTTCAAGGAATTAAAAATTCCTTGGAAAATCCCCAACCATTGATCTTAATGGCCCAAGATTGAATGCTAGCCATTGATTCTTCCCTCCATATTCTATATAAATAAGCCATTTCTCAATGTTTAAGGTATAATAAACATCCATTCAAGAGGAAATGGCATTATCTTGAATCCACATACCAAATCCATGAATCTATAATCCATGATCAAGCAACCATAATGTCATAAATTTGAGTCTAAGGTAATCTCAATCTAATCCTCTTATCTTTTATCCTTTTAATCTTGTTTTGGAACAACTAGATTTAGGATTGGAGTGTTGGTTTGAATAATTCATTCATCTATTTTTATTTTATTCTAATGGCTATATATCTTACTTAGGTAGTTTGATATTTTAGATTTGAATTGCATAGTTTAATCCATTTGCTCAAAATTCTTACTAGTTTAATCACATTATGGCTCATTGATTTGATTCTTCCCCTTCATGTTTTGATCACTCAATCATATCATCATTATCTTTCATCTCCTTCATCATATCACTAAATTTTAGCTTTGATCTACGTTCATCATTCATCTCATCAAATCAGTCTTATCTTCACCTATAACTCTCCCTTGTATGCATCCTTTCTTAGGATACATTAAAACCTTGAAGCCTTTTATCCTATCATCATCATGTTATTATTTATTCCCCATTATTATGTGTCAATAAATATTACACCATCATCTCTCCTACCTATGCATGTGTCTTTTTCAGAGGCATAATCCTTTTGTATCTCACTACTTGGGTCGATTTTATTTTCTTCATCATCTATCTCACATCCCATCCCCTAATTTATTCCTACATCTTACCCCTTGTTTCTTATTTAAATTGTCCATCCATCTCATTCTTCCCTACATTTCCCCTTGATGGGGCATCATACCTATTAACAACATCATTTAATCATACCTACTAACAACATCATTTACTAACATTCATCTATGACATGGTGTTTATTTGAAAGACCATTACTCCTTCCACTTTGTTCACTTAAAAGGCCAATTTGAAAAGGGGAAAAATGTATACACCTAAATATGCTCATCTTAATTATTATAATTAATCCATTAATTTATCCTCTTTTCCTAATCTTAGTCATTTATCTAATATCCCCCCTCAACATTTCCTCATTTACTAACCTTATTATTCCTCACTCTTTCATTAATTCCCCTAAGTCCCCATTATCCCATACTAATCCATCTTATCCATCCACTTAATCCTTATCTAATTCCTTACCTAATCCTAATTAATCCATACAAGGATTATAAAATCCTCCAATTATATAATCCTTTCTAACTTAGCCTTCCCCCTCTAGAAGCCTCTATTCTAGAGGCTTTCAAGGAATTAAAAATTCCTTGAAAATTTATCAACCATTGATTCCAATGGCCCAAGATTGAATATGAGCAATTTATTCTTCCCTTCATATTTTATGTAATAAGCCACTCCTCCTTGGCTAATCCATTTAGGAATCTCATGATGTCTCCATTTTAAACTAGAATTTCCATGTCAATTATCAATCACAAGCATCCATTGAATCTAATAAATTCATACCATCTCCATGTCAAACCCATGAATCCATAATCCTTGATCATGCTAGTATAATGTCAAAATTCTAAGTCCATAGCAATCCACATTCAAAAATATGTTTAAATATCTTGGAGGGAGGTTAGTTGAAGCAAGGAATTGGTAATATCATCTTCATCTATTTTGATTTGCTTTTATAATCTCTCTTACTAGGTGGTTTGATATTTTTGGTCTAAATTTCATATTTTAATCCATTTACTCAAAATTCCTACTAAAAATCCTTCAAGGACTTTCTTTACCATTTCCTTAAGCTATATTTGGATGACTGGATAGTGTATTGGTTGGTGAATGATCATTGTGACAAATTTTGCCTCATGTTTGAACATTATTCATAGCTTCACATTTATCTCAATATAAATAAATGAATATTCATGACACCCTTTGTCACATTACTTATCCACTAGATTTTTAAGTATGTCCTCCTAATTGACCCTAATAGGGCACCCATCATTCTATAAGTTCATTTTCCATTGTGTCAATATCCTAGTGCCACTAGAGAAACTTATATGCAATAATACTCCATTCATATGGGATGAGTCACAAGAAAATTCATTTGATATGTATAATAAAAATCTCTCATGCACATTGATCCTCAAATTCCAAGATTAAATGATCCACTTTCATGTTCATGCTGATGTGTTAGGTATAATGATAGGTGTGATCCTAGCTCAATTAGCTGATAAAAAGATGGATCATCCAATTTAATTTTATAGTTAAACACTTATAGTAGCTAAGTATAACTACACAACCATTAATCATGAGGCACTTATAATGGTGTATGCACTATAAAAATTCCAACAATATATTTTGACCATGTTTTTTATCTTCTTCAAAGATCATGAGGCATTGAAGTACCTTGTAAATAAGTTGGTACTCCATAGAAGGACTTTTTTATGGATTGTGTTATTTTAGTAATTCTAACTTTCTATGTTTGTGAAGTTTGGTAACCAAAACTTTGGTCCTAACTACTTGTCATACATAAATATAGGTGTGGATGCATATAACATTAAGTATGTCCTAATGGATCTTGAGTTTCACATGATTCATCATATACCTAAGGATATTTAATATATTATTATTTTTATCACATCAAGAATTGCTCCCAAAAACCTTTCCACTAAGGAAAATAAAAAATTGGTTATCTACATTACCCAATATTAGCTCATTTGGGGTGAAATTTATAATATCAAGAATGATGAAGTCCTATGCAGGTTTATCTTGGAACATAATTTCCTAAGAGTGTTATGTGAATGCCCTAAAGACATTAAAAGTGGTCACTTTTATGGATAATATATTGCATGTAAGATTTTCCTTTCTAGTCTATAGTGGCCTACCTTATTTTGAGATGCCAAATAATATGCAGATAATGTGATGTCTTCCAAAAAATTGGGAAATCCAACCACTAGGATGAGATACCTTTGATACCCATCTTATACTAGGAACCCTTTGAAAATTGGGATATTAATTTTATGGTATCAATTTCTTTAGTTGCACACAGGATCGACATCCACTATGTTATTTCCACCACTAACAATATCTCTCAATGAGTTAAGGAAATGTCAATAAATAATTACATAATAGTAATAATAATACACTCTTGTGGGAGAGTATCATTAGTCAATATGTGTGTACTTTGAGCTTGATAAGTGATTGAGGTACCCATTTCATCAATGAGACTATGTAGATCCTAATATTTGACTTCACAATTATGCATCATAAGGATACCTTGTAGCACCCATAGGAAAATAGGACCATGGAATATTTCAATAATATTATTCATAAGACACTAAACAATATTTTTTATTTTGATCACAAGTACTAGGATTACTATGTTTTTCTAGTATTATGGACCTATAGAATGAGTTATAAGTAACTCAATAAATCCATTCCTTTTCAAATTTTGTTAGGGATAGAGGTAATTCTCCCCATGGAAATTTTAGTTTCATCTATGCACATCACATGCATGGTTAAACTAGAGGAAAAGGAGTCAATTGATGCACACTTTGAGGACCTCCAATAGTTTTTAAAAAATGTGTGTCATAGATTTATGGAGTGAAACTATGGATGAGGCCTGAAATAAGGCTTGGCACTACCAACACATTAAGAGAAAGATATTACTTTAAGGTGCCCCAATTTTAATCTATGATTATAAGTGCTTGATGCATTAGAGGAAGCTTCAAATCCATTGGATGGTTCCTACATAATCCATGATATTTTAAATACTAGGACATGCAATTTATACACCTTGGATGGAAAAACACTGAATGGGTATTTTAATGGAAGATGACCCAAACCATACCATGCATAGTGTGCTTGAGCCATGATATAATAAACCATATTCCATTTTTTTTTCTCTAGATTTTATGTTTGGTAAGATAATATAGTGTATATTAGTTCATAAGTGTAATGTTTTTACATCCTAGTGTTTATAATAAAATGTGCAGCCTCATCTAACCAATCATATTTTTAGGTGATTACTATTGCACCCTTATTCAAAAAATTGTCTTTCAGTGATTTTGAACATTTATCAAAAATATATGCATAGAACTACTTAATGACTATACACTTTGAAAAATTCAAAGGAATATCACATTCTTTGCATTAGATAAATTAAGGACTTATCAACATAAAAGTACTCAATGTGTTGGAGGAATAGACATAAAATCTAGTGTGGGGTAGGGGTACCTAATTATTTAAGGAAAGAATAATATTACACATCTATGATATAAATTAAACAAGTATACAAATACTTGAAATATATTTTTAGGGTAATGAATCATGCTGAGAGTAGAGTGGAATGCCCAAGAATGCAAGAAAAAGTAGTAAGGTTAAGTTTAAACCAAAATGAGATCCATGGAGTGTCGAGATCTTGCTCTACCAATTAGAGCACATATGATTACTTCTCGTATTAGCAACTAAACACGGAATTTAACCAGAAGTATAAAGTGACTAGAAATATGAAACAACACAGGAATTGAGAGACAATACACAATTGTATTAATAATCACTCAGAAGAATATACAATAAGGAAGATGCCACTTCTTCCTCCACCTCAAAGGTTCGCCACTCCTCAAGACCTTCTTCCCTCTCTCTCTTGGTCACAACAATCAATTCCAATATAGAATTGATGTTAACCTCTCCAACCAGTCAGTAACATGCTGCCAGTTCACCAAGTACACATCTGTACTTCAAGTAGATCCCCTGTTCTCTGCTGCTACCTGCAAATAACTAGATCATACTCACCATGTAGATGTCTTTCTACACACCTGAAGAACCCTTGTCCTTGCCTCACAAAGTCCTTATGATTCTTCAACCAGTACCCCGGTGGATCTTCTCCAAGAACTTGCACACTTGCAACTCTCTCTGATCATACACTCTTAGTACCCCTATTTGGTAACTAGGAGGAACTACACTAGCTCTCTCTCCAAGCCCAATGGCTTACTAGCACAAGTTTACAATACAGCCCATGAGTCCATATATAGATCTCATGCTTACAATAATTAGACTAACCTAATTACAATAATTAGACTCGCAACTCAAGACTATGACTAGCCTTCAACATGCAAACTAACAGTCCAAAAATAGACTCTCCCAGATTCGTCATGCAAATTGCCTGTTCTCGCATAGGCTGCCGACGTCGGCTCCTCCATGACCGATGTTGGCCGACTAGTGACCGACACCGGTTGCTTCCTCTTGCTATCTGACCAACGTCAGTTGATCAGACCGATGCCGTTTTTCTTGCAACTGATTCTGCAACTCCCCGCAACTCTAGATCCTCCTTAACTTCTCCTGTTTTCATCCTGGTGAAGCTTTTAGCTCCACAACATAACAATCTCCCACTTGGAGATAAATAGCTACACCTGTACCTGTACTTATACACCATCTAAATTATTTCTTGGCTTGTATTCCTCTTCAAGATCAATCCTGAAGACCAACCACCACACAACCTGTGATGCTATCCCTGTCATTCAAGTAACCTGCCACATCTGAACCTACATATCCATGTAGTGAAGAACTTGACCCTGCAAAACAAGAATCCCTACTGCTAGTCCCACTGAACTGCCCTCCAGTACTCCTTCCCCAAATTGGCTCCATACTTTCTGACAACCCCCACTGCTTGGGAAAATAACTTAGGTCTACACTAGACCTCATGTGATTTCGAACCCTATTTCAAGCTAAGCTTGAATTGTCCAGCCCTTGGTGTGCTTTCTGATTCTGCATCCTACATCATGAATCCCGCCAACACCATCTTCACATCAGCTCCCACTGGAGATCAAATCTCCATGTCTCTTATGCCAAAGAATTTTGCTACTCCAAATTCTTCATGACACGCCTCTGAACTAACCTTACCTTTAGCTCAACAAATCCCTGTATGTACAAACCTACTAGCAAATCACCCACATACAGTAACAAGATGATGTTGCAACCATCATCTACCTGGTAAGATAAAACCACAATAGTTACACTGACATTGACTGAAGCCATGCTTAGTCATCCACCTGTCAAAACTTGTACCACTGTCCTGTAGCTTCTTCAAGACCATATGCCTTGGCCTTCCATCTCTCATATCCATCCACTCTCTTCTTTATCTCGAGAATCCATTCCATCTCTCAGTGCTTACTTTTAGCTGACAAATCTACCAACAAATACCTATTTGGTTCTTCTCCAAGGACTCACACTCCTCATCCATGCCTAGTTCCCACTGTATCTGGACTCTACCTGCATTGCCTCTTCCATCTTCCTGGTTCTTGACTATCGAAAAAGCAATATAAAGAAGGTGAACAACAAATATGAGGTTCACTTACCCTTTCTGACCTCAACATGAGCGTTTGAGACTTGTTGTCCGCCCACTATCCGTACCAGTGACCGATCTCAGCCATATCCCAGTCTGTTTTTGATCGATGTTGGCTCCCTGTACTGAACCTGACTACCAATGTCATTTCCCTGGCTAACGTCGGCATCCCTCCTATCGACGTCAGTTCCTTCATGATCGACGTTGGTCTCCCTGTTGCTGACGTTGGTTACTGTCTAGTCGACACTGGTACCTATGTTTGTCTGTGAGTGATAACTTTTTACCCACGAGCTCTCCATAGATCAAAATCCTAATCAAATCAACCCTGCTCTGCTCAGAATAATTTAGCTTCCTCACCTAATCTCTGTCTGTCATCTCCTCCATGAACACCAAGGCTTTCCAGTTCTTTAGCTTGTCAAAAACATCTGACCTCCGCTTCAAAACCTACATTCTCCTCTTACATATGTGACTAAGCCTATGAAGCCACATCTCTACAATAGAAGGTGAATCAACAATATAAGTAGATAGATAAAGGATACCTACTTTCTTACCACCATCTAATTCAAGTATATCCACTGTGAGAGTTACAGTGCATCTCTCATCACCCAAATTTCTTGAAGAAATTAGACTCATCTCCAAGACTGGTGCCTGCATGACTTCCTTCAACCACTGTGTGTCATCCATCTGCAATTTGAGCTTCACTTCCCCTTCATCAATCATCTGACAAGGCTCTCCAACCCCTAAATAAATCTCTCCAAAGTCTCCAAAGACATACCCATGAAAAGATGCTCTATTTCGTGCTGCATGGAAAGAGGCAAAAAAATCTGTAAACAAAGATTCCACTTTATCCAGAACATCCTATACAATATTACCTGTAACATATGCTTCCACAAGCTGATCTTCTACCAACCAATGATCTCTTTTTACCTGCTCTTTCTTTCCATCAATTAGACCATTCGTGTTATTCAGTTTCTCCATTCATAGCTTACTTACTTCTGCCATTGCTATACTCCCACTCAATCTGAAACCCCTGTGAGTAACCTGTAATAAAAAACACTACCAAATCTAAAACCACCTGTTAGTCAACCCAACCAAAAGCTCTGATACCACTTGTTGGTATCAAGCTCAAGAACCTACAACCAAGGCTCTGATACCACTTGTCGGGATCTTGCTCTACCAATTAGAGCACATATGATTACTTCTAGTATTAGCAACTAAACATGAAATTTAACCAGAAGTATAAAGTAACTAGAAATATGAAACAACACAGGTATTGAGAGACAATACACAATTGTATTAATAATCACTCAAAAGAATATACAATAAGGAAGATGCCACTTCTTCCTCCACCTCAAAGGTTTGCCACTCCTCAAGACCTTCTTCCGTCTCTCTCTTGGTCACAACAATCAATTCCAATATAGAATTGATGTTCACCTCTCCAACCAGTCAGTAACACACTGCCAGTTCACCAAGTACACATCTGTACTTCAAGTAGATCCCTTGCTCTCTACTGCTACTTGCAAATAACTAGATCATACTCACCATGTAGATGTCTTTCTACACACCTGAAGAACCCTTGTCTTTGCCTCACCAAGTCCTTATGATTCTTCAACCAGTACCCCGGTGGATCTTCTCCAAGAACTTGCACACCTGCAACTCTCTCTGATCATACACTCTCAGTACCCCTATTTGGTAACTAGGAGGAACTACACTAGCTCTCTCTCCAAGCCCAATGGCTTTCTAGCACAAGTTTACAATACAGCCCATGAGTCCATATATAGATCTCATGCTCACAATAATTAGACTAACCTAATTACAATAATTAGACTCGTAACTCAAGACTACGACTAGCCTTCAACATGCAAACTAACAGTCCAAAAATAGACTCTCCCGGATTCGTCATGCAAACTGCCTATTCTCACACAGGCTGTCGACGTCGGCTCTTCCATGACCGATGTCGACCGATTAGTGACTGACGTCGGTTGCTTCCTCTTGCTATCTGATCGATGTCGGTTGATCAGTCTAACGCCATTTTTCTTGCAACTGATTCTACAACTCCCCGCAACTCTGGATCCTCCTTAACTTCTCCTGTTTGCATCCTAGTGAAGCTTTTAGCTCCACAACATAACATCATACTGAGAGTAGAGTGGAATGCCCAAGAATGCAAGAAAAAGTAGTAAGGTTAAGTTTAAACCAAAATGAGATCCATGTAAGATGGCATCACCAAATTAAAACTTTTGTTAATTGTCGTGCACTAGAACAAATAAAAATGTTTGTTGAGTAATTAGAGTAAATGAAAGCATGTGGAAACATAAATACATATGGTGGTAAGCAAAGTAAATAAATGTAAATGGGTTAAAGTAACCATAATGAATTCTAAGTCATACAACTCATGTCATTAATATAACACCATAAGGTAATATAAAACCCATGATAGAAGTCATTTTCCTCACTTGTCACTTTCAAATATATTTTAATACCCATGAGAGTGTTTGGCAAGTAGAGAGCCAAATGGAGGAATTATATACTAGGTTAAAATATTTTAGACATTTAATGCATTAAATTTGTAACACCAAAATATTATGAATTAACTGTGAGAAAAACATATATAAAAATTAAACTAAGGAGTTAAAGGAAGATATAAGATTCAAAGGATGGTTTCCACCATTATGTCTCTAGGAAGCTCATGGATGAAGTATACCTTATCATTTCCAAATGTTAGGGAAGGTATACCAATATTATGAGTTTCAAGAGATTAAATAGTCTAAGGGTATACATAAGAGGATTCAGACCCATGACAAAGAATAAGTATAATCTAGTGGGGGACCTAACACCCAAATCATTATAATAGCTGTAAATGTGTGCATAAATGAGGAACTAAAAATTAAAACTATTGTACATTAAATAATCCACTACTAGATAAATGGATCCTTTAGTAGTAGTAGAGTCATTGAAGTTTGTAGAGATGCAATACCCAGCCACAACACCACATGAGGAAGAGTAAGGGTCTAAATTAATGTAATGTAAAGTCAAGGATTATAACCAATGATGGGGTAATAATGAGATAAACCTAATAAATGACTACATGGTTGATAATAATAAAACTATTGCAAATAACACCATGTTGTTTGATGTAACTATTAAATAAGTGTTTAATAAGGTGGGAGTGCCCCTTGGTATAAATGAGTATCTTGAAGTTATTGAAGTTATTTTTGTTTTTATCACATTAAGAATTACTCCCATCAACATTTATACTAAGGAAAATAAATAATTAGATATTTTCATTACTTCATATAATCTCATTGGGGGAAAAATTTATAATATTAGGAATGATGAAGTCCTATGCTGGTGAATCTTATAACATGATTTACCAAGGGTGTTATGTGAAGGCCATAAAGACATTATAGATGATCACTTTGGTAGATAATCTATTGCATGCAATATCCTCCTTTGTAGTCTATGGTGGCCTACCTTGTTTTGAGATGATAAAAAATATGCACACAAACATGACATATGCTAATAGACTAGGAAACCCAACCACCAAGATGAGATGCTTTTGATCCCCATCCTAGACTAGGAACCTTTTGAAAATTGGGTTATTGATTTTGTAGACTCAATCTCTCTAACTATGGACTGACTACACTAAGTATTACTACCACTGACTATTTCAGTTTATGCACTGAAGTAGAATCAAAAATAAATTTCATATAAAAATAATATCACACTCTTATGGGATAATATAATTATTCAGTATGGGTGCACTCTAATCTTTACTAGTGATTGAGATATCGATTTCATCAATGAGACTATGTACATCTTACTATCTGACTTCACAATTATGTATCACAAAACTATCCCATACCACCCATAACAAAGTGGGACTCCATAAAATTTTAACAAGATTATTGGTAATACACTAACCAATATTTGTGATTTTGAGCATAAATATTGGGATGACCATGTTCTAGCAATATTATGGGCTTACATAATGAGTTATAACCACCTTAATAAGTCCACTCTTTTTTAACTTGTGTTTAGGACAAAGGTAGTTCTTCCCATGGAATTTTTATCTCCATATATGCACATCACGTTCATCGATTGATTATCAAATAAGGAGTCACTCTATGAAAAAATTTATGACCTCCTATAGTTTTAAAAAATATGCTTCATAGCTCGATGGAGCCAAATCATGGAGGATGTCATATATAATGACTAACACATCAAGGTAAATATACTAATTTAATCTAACCTTATTTTACTCTATTATTACAATTAATTGGTGCATTAGAGGAAGATTTAGATCCATTGGTTGGGGCCCTACATAATTCATGATATTTTAGATACTAGAACATGCAAGTTATGCACCTTCGATGGAAAATACTCCCTCAACATTTCAATGATGTAATGATTCACATGTTATTTTTTCTCTATATTCTATGTTTATTAGGCTAGTATAGTGTATATTAGGTCATAAGTGTAATTTTTGGACTTTGTATTGTTTGTAATAAAGTACACAGCCTTGTCTAACCAATCATATTTCTAGTCAAGTACTATTGTGTCTTTTTTGTAAAATTTTATCTCTAAATGAATTTGAATTTTTTTTAAAAATCTTCACACAAATACCTAATGATTGTGCACCTTGAAATCTTCAAAGTAACATCTCACTCTTTACATGTACAAACTAGGGACTTGTCAACATAAAAGTACTCATTGTGCTAGAGGACCAGATGAAGAATTTAGTGTGGGGTAGGGGTACCTAATTATTGAAGGAAATAATAATATTTCACATGCATGAGATAAGTTATCCAAGTATATAATTACATGAAATATATTTGTGAGGCAAGGAATCATGTTAGGAGTGGAGCAAAATTCCTAGGAATAAAAGAAAAATATGTAAGGTGAAAGTCACTCCAAAATGATATCCATGCAAGATGGCATAACCAAATTAAAAAATTTGATATTTTTCATGAAATAAAGAAAATATATATTTTTTTGATCAAATAAAGTAAATAAAATCATGTGGAAAAATGAATATAAATAGTGGCAAGCAAAAGAAATAAATTTAAACAAGATGAAGCAACTATAACAACATCTAAGGTGTACAACTCATGACATTAAATTAATGTCATTAGGTAGCATAAAAATAATGATATAATTCATTTTCCTCACTTATCACTTTCAACCATATTTTAAGACATCATAAGAGTGTCTATAAAGTAAAGATCCAAATGAAGGAATTGAAGACTAGGGAAAATAATTAACTAAATTACCAACACCAAAATATTTTGCATCTATTATGAGAAAAAAGGATGAAAAAGTAAACTAAGGAGTTAAAGGTAGTTATATGATTCAAAGTATATGTTCTACCATTATATTTATAAGAATCTCATGGCTGAAGTATACCTTCTCACTTACAATGACAGTAAAGGCATGATAAGATTAGGAGTTTTAAGAGAGTATATAGTTCAAGGGTGTGCATGATAGGATTTAGACCCATGAAAAAAAAGAATTAAGAGATAGTTGGATCCCTAGAACCCAAATCATCTAATAGTAGTAAGTGTGTACATAAATGAGGCACTAAAAACTAAACCAATATACATTAAACAAACCACGGCCAAATAAATGGAGAAGATAGTAGTGGTAGAGTCATTTAAGTTCATAGAGATATAGTACCCATCCATGACACTATGTAAGAAATAATGGGGTTCCAAGATCACATAATGTTAATTCAAACATTATAACCATTGAGGGGTAATAATGAGAAATACCCTAAAAATGACTACATGGTGAATACCAACAAAAATATTATAGATGGCATAATTTTTTTTAATTTAATTTTTAAACAAGTGCTCAAGAAGATGGGAGTGCCCCAATTATTCAAGCTCCCCTATTTTTACAAGCCAAATAAATTAGTGAATTTCTTTTTATCACACATTAGTGAGAATTAGTTATATGTTTTTAGGCATAGAATGAATATCTTGTTATTGTACATCAATAAATCCAATGGATTTACTTGCTTATGAAAAAACATTGTAAAAATGCTTGAAAATACATTATAGGTAGAGAGGGTCACTTGGATCTTGAACTAAAATAATGAAAAGTTTATTTTTCTTATAGAAAACATTTTTTATTGTGCAACAAAGGTGATCACACAACTCATGAGAACAAAACTAGTTGGATTCGATAGATGGGTCGATATTAATAGACACTTTCTCTATGTTTCACACCAAATGGCTTAGGGTACCCTTTACAACATCTCAAATTTTATTTTAGACTCCATAATTGAGGTCAAAAATAAGTCACATATAACCATTGAAGCCTTCATATGGGGTGACATTTTTATCATGTTATTACTTGATGATATTGGGATCCCTAATGGCTATAGAGATAATATCTAGTCATTCCCTTTAGAGTAAAAATTGATGTCTAAGAGATATCACATACACATATGTGTTATTTTTTATGGTAGGTATTACAAAGATAAGATGGAAGGGCAGTTCAACAACATGGTTCTAACTTTTAAGAATGAGTAGTACATCTGAATAACAACTTATATAATTTATATTATTCACTAATCCAAGTCACAAGGATGGAGGTTTTTTAGTAATGAAATTTGAGGTTATAGTCAAGCTAATAGACTCCAAGAAGAATAATTCTAATAAAAATAATCTCAAGGTGTTCTAGGTTTTACTTGAATACTCTAAGTACATCAAGTTTGAATAATAGACCATTAACTTTTTAAAATGACACACATATATTATCACTCTTAAACCATATACTAAACAATCCTCTCACAAGCTATCATCCCCAAAAATAACCCACTTGTCATACAACCCCCACTAAAGGACAACGAAACACTGACACCAAATGTAGGAAAAGGGGACGGTGTTGATGTACAAGAGAAATAATGTGGCTGAGCATAAAATAATTCATAAGGGGAAGTTGGTTAGGCAACCTTGAGTCTACAAGATGTTAAAATGACTCTCAAAAATGGATTTGAGATTGAATTTAAAACCCAAGCATATATGGAATCAATTTTGAGTAGTTGGATTGAGTCTCAAGTAAAAGAAGAGAAGACCAATGTATATTATTGAACCAAGGATAAATAATAATATACTAATGCCCAAATTAGATCAGAGAAAGATAAAAATAATAATCTTAGCATGACTGGTGAATAAGGAAAAGGAATAGGTAGATCTAGGCCTAAGGTGCTCAAAATTGAAACATTAGAAGAGATGAGACAAGATCAAGGAAAAGGAAAATTTATTGAATAATAGAGTGAAAATCCCCAAATTAAAAAACATATGTACTAACAAAATTAGAGGAAACTATTGAGGATACAATGTTTAAGAAAGGGTTTAATAGAATACCACATACATTAAATTATACTTATGTCACACCATGAAATTGGAGGATGAAACTATGTAGATGCAAAGATAATTATGTTTTTCCTTAGATGCATATATAGATGACCCCACATTCAAAGTAATCATTAGCACCCTTGAAGACCAAGATTTTGATACAACCCAAGTTGAGCAAAATATTATCTATGTCAACCTCACTAATGTAAATGATGGAAAGTTTAGAAGTGTGTTTCTCAAGTTGAAGGTAGAGGTAATTTTATATAACATTATTGATAGTACCATAATTAGGAGATATAAGGTGCATTTGGCATAAATACATTAGTAATGAACTTAGGTGGAAAAGAAGCTAGTTACCATGAAGCTAAAAATGTTAAGGTTATATCAATGTATCATGAAATAGGATCCCAACCTCATGGATGAAGTAGACTTGGATGTAATTTATCTAGTAGAAAAAATAGGTATAATGGTGGACCACATATTGTAAAGGAATAAGGGCACAGGGGATAAAAATACAAAGTGAAAGAGTGATCTTAGATCAATTTTACAATCCAACTCAAGGGATGTGAGGACCTCTTGAGTAAGTTCACTAAGATAGCTACCACAACTAAGAATAATTTATTATATTTTTCCTAGCAAAGTTCAGTGATCACAGTGTATTCGCATGTGTAAATAAAATAAAAAGATGCTTTAGTTGTGAAAAATTATATGAAGAAGGAAAATTTTGATAGAACCCTAATTCTAAAAGAAGTAGAAGAAATTAAAAAAAAATTGGTGTGAGCTGACAAAAGTTAGAATAAAGCTTCAAGATTATTTAGTGTTAGGTGGTTGATGAAGAAGGAACACTAGACAATTCACTCAAGTACATGACTAAAAAGGTAAAGGTGATAAAATAAGAAGTTGAGGGATCAAAAAAACATACTTCTAATTTTAAGGGCTTAACTGCATAGATCTCTAGTATCATAGAAGTATATCATCTTGTACTCATGCATTGGACTAATTTTTAAATTGATCTAATAGAAGAGGCATCATATTTCCTTGTTGGTGTCTAAGATATGTACAAGTTGTTCAAGGGTGGCCAATCAAGTTAGTCTGGGGTTATGTTGAACCCAAATTTTAATGAAATTTAATAGTCTTGACTAAATCCAACCTAGGTCTAAAGTGTCTCAAGACCCAATAGATCGGTGCATAAAAAAAACCAAGTCCATGTACATGCATACAAAAAATAACCAAAGTAAAATGATGATGATCATAGTGATTGAGTAAGCTATTGCTCAAATATGAAGGCATGAGAGAAGCCACAAGAAATGCTAGTAAGAGTAAGATAGCTAGTAGTATGTTCAAACAAAGCCAACATAGCATGAATGCAATACATAGTGGCACATTTTTGAGCCATTATATTAAATATTTTACATGTGGAGGCATACATTTAATGTGTTTTTAGCACATTGTTAATATTGAGGTTTAATACATTATGAACACACGTTAAGTAATATTTGGTTTTGTAATCACAAGAGTGATGCTTGGACACTATAAAATCTTGTCTTAATGCATTGAATGAGTTCAAGTTTTCATTTATATTTGGTGTGATACTAATATTTTTATAATTGAAATTAATTTCATTAGTTATATTTTTGATGTTGTAGTAGTGAGATTTAATATTTATTTAGACTAATGTTGTTATTAATATAAGTTTTTGTTAGAATTGTTAATATTTTTCTATTGCTAAGATAATCACTCATGCATAAAAACATTCTTTTATCATTATTCATTTTGTGCATATTTATTTCCATGAATTGATAAGTAATATAAAATATTTCCAAGTATATGGATGCACACAAGGATGTGTGAAAAATAATTATATTATGTCATGATTTCCAACTAACCCCAACCCACTTTGATATCTCTTTATGTGACTCAAATAAGTATGAAGGGATATCTTATGTGATATGATAGTGTGGATATATATAATGTTTGTATATGTGTGTGTTTCACATTATTAATGTGCACATGGATAAAAACACTCAACAAGATTGATTCATTAAACACTAAAAAAAATAACCTCAACAAATTTGGCAAATCATTTAGGTATAATTTTTTTAAATATTTTTCTATCCTAAGTTATTAATCAATTTACCTAAGTATTTTCTTTCTCTATGACCTTTTTTGGACATCCACAAATTATTCAACCCAATATTGACCTAGTAGAACAAAATATAATCTTGTATCAGACATAACATGTTTTAGTTAGTATAACCATCTTGAAATAGCTTCAAGATATCATTAGGGTCACTAATTCTAAAAAATACACAACTTTTGAAATAGAAATACTTTATTTATACAAATAACAAACATAATTATATATCATTCAACAAAACATGTGTTTAAGGCAAGAAATCAATTATCTTTCAATTGTTAATTCCATACCAACCATCAGAATTCTATCTAAAAAACACCAAAATATGATTGTTTGATCTTTTTAAAATGGAAGAACAACCTAGTAGAGTCCAAAACCAAATTCAATATATCATTCCTAGTTTATTATTTAATAGATAAGATGATAAAATTATTATTTTTGATGTTAAAGAAGCATGCGTAAATCCTAAGATAAGAGGTGATCCAATTGATATTATAAATAGTCCTACAAAACTCCATTATTTGAAAGGATTTAATTTTCTTGAGTTCTTTTAGAGATTAAATTAAATATTGGGAATATCATATATATTCCTTAAAATTAATTTGTGTTACCTTAGGGATCACCAATCAAAATATATCTTGTAGATTCTTTTCCTAAATTTTGGAATGAAAAGTTTATCAAAATTTCATCAATTTACCTCATAAAGTTATCAAAGAGTGGAAATACATAGAAGAATAACTAGAAATATGTTTTTATAAAGATAAAAATGATTTTTAATTAGTTAATGAATTGGCCACAATTTATATAGATCCTGGAGAAACTATCTATCACTTCACAATAAGGTTCATAAGACTTAGATAAAAAATTCCACCAAATGTAAGACCTCCCAAGAAATTAGAAAGGTTGTATTATTGTAATGTTTTACCTCTTAAATATAGAATGGATTTGGAAGATAAGGACATAACTAAATATAATTCTAATATTAATTTACACCCTTAATGTGAAAATAAGTTTAAATATTTTGATTTAATGATAAAGTTTAAACTAAACTAACTTGATTTAATGCAGAAATGTTTAAATCTATTAAAAACTTGGGTAATGGGATAGTCATTTTTCAATGACAATTGAATGATCAACCTTTCACTTCAAGAAAAGTAACCAATTATTCGAGAGGTAAGACTAAATATTTAAAAAAAAAACTACTATAATATTTGTGAATTAGACCACAATCATGAAAATTATGTTGCTTCCCAAAAAATTAAAAGATTTATTGAGGGTAAGGATAACATCTCTTTTGATTTGGATAAAAACATAAACATGTGTAGGTCCAAGGAAACTTTGGGTGAAATTGAGACTACGATTGTTTTTATAGTTCAAATAAAAAACAAACATTAAAATTATTTTCCTAAAGATAATTCAAATATAGAAAAACCTACAAACAAGCAAATTTATTCCTAAAATCCATCTACTGATGATAAGGGTAAGGTTTTAAATCAAGGCAATAACACTTTAGAGAATCCAAATGAAAGTTTACAAGTGATAAATCCCTTGTCAAATGGATTCAATAATGCACATTATCAGCGAGTCTTTAGGCTAATAAATTATTCCCAAATAAATAAAACTCCTAGAAATTATAATATAGTATATGATTTGGGAAACACCAAAGCTAATTAATCTTTACTTCAAGATACTTTCCTACCTGGTCAATTAGAAAACATTAATTTTTTTGTATAAAATGTTGATCCCAATATTGTTATAGGCTTACAAGAATAAATACCTAAACTAAATAAACATATTTTTCCTAATACATTGATCCTTCTTTAGACTATATCCCACAATTTTATGTTTTTGTTATAATTACTAAAAAAAAACCATTCATAATACATTATTGACATAGGGGCTTCAAATAATATAATTCCCAAATTAATTTATGATGAATAGATCATTCCATATGAAAAATACAATCATAAACTTATAAGTCTTTATTCAAGTTAGACTAAAATTTGTGATAAGTTTCAGGGTAGACATTAATATTAATCAAGATGAAAGGATTGAGTATCAATGTGAAGTCCTTATTATCCCTACCAACTATGCAATGTTATTGAGAAGACACTAGTCAAAGGTCACTATTGTATATGTTGTAAAAGATACAACCTACGTTCTTATAGGTAATGTAATTTCTTTCATGCATAGAGAATATTAGAATTGTACACCTATCGAAAATATTCTAACTAAAATTTCCTTTACTAAAATTGGCATTGGAGCTTGTGGAATTATGACTTTATATGAACCAAATCAATAGTATATAATAAAAATCTCTATAAAAAAATCTTGTATTTACATTTTAATGGTGATTGTTATTAAAATGGGAATGGGGCTAGTGTTTTCTTATCTCTCATGTTATTAATATTTTAAAGTATTCTTATCAATTATTTTTTTAGTAAAACAAATAACACTATTGAATTTGAAGCATTATGTCTAGGTATAGAAAAGTTATTGAGTTAAAAATAAAATATCTTGGATTTTTTGGTGATTCTAAACTAATCTTTGGGTAGGTCAGGAAAATTTACAAAACTAATTAGTTTCACATGCATGATTGAAGTTAAAATTTTGTCATTGTGATTTATTTGGTTATTTCACTGACTCGCTAAGCAAAAATGACATAAACTTGTAACATTAGAGAATCCACCATGGAATTGGTGATTTTCCTCTATGTTTTAGAGGGGATGCTCACTCATATGATGGGGATTTTTGATATTTTGGATATTTTAACCAAAAATTATAAAGGAAATAAAAAGTGAAAAATAATTATATAAAGTAGATAGAAATGGAAGAAAAAGGAAGGAGATGATAAACCCATAGTGGAATAAACACAAAAGAACTTTTGGATAACTTAGAAAGGAATGTAAATTGGTAGGTATACTTTCTATCATATGAGAATAATAACACAAATAGAAAAACAATAGAGGATGAAGGTCACCTGGAAGCATAAATTCATTCTTGTAATCATATTACATGCATAGTCACAATTTCCATTTAAATATATTCACAACATGATTTTTGCATTAAATATTTTTATATATAATAAATAAATATTGAAGCATTAATGGTTTTATTTAACTAAAAACAAGAAAGCACATTCTATAAAAAAAATAACATTAACACTCTTAAAGCAACATTCATCTCACTTGATTGTGTTCTCATATTCATAAATCTAGAAAAGTTTATATATACATAGTTTTATCTATCCCTCTTCTATGGATAAGAGAGAAGAAGAACCAAAAATTGTACAATGAATAATTATCTCTTATGAATAAATTTCTTCCACTCATAATAGTTTGAGAAACTAATTTCTTACCTAACTCCACATAAGACTTAATTACCCTAATTGGATTTTCCCCATATTTCACTTTTTTGTATATATATTCGGGCCCTCATTACATAATTTTATGTATTAGTAAAATTTTCACATGATAATAATAACTAATTACAAAAATAACTAATTAAAATATTATTACAAATTCACTTGATGTTTGACTTGGACTCACCACTCTAGTACATCTAATTTATCTCAAATTTTTTAAATTTATGAATTTATTCATAATCAATTAATTTTAATAGAATTAGTATGATTAAATATTATAAATTCATTCAATGTTTAGATAGTATCCTTGAATTTTGGCCTCATTTATTCACTTAGGAAAAATATGTGCACATATAAAAATGTTAAATTCTGAGGCACTTTTCAAGTGTAGGAATTTCATATATAATGACATCATATGTGAAAACTTATTTTTCCAAGGTAACAAGTCATTATGTGATATGTAACATTTATGAGACAACTTAGTGTGATAAAAAAATGTGAACTTGTCATTAAAATTTTATGGTTTTGACTACTTGAATTTGATGTTGAGGCACTAAGTAGGATTTCATTCCTTGATGGAATGCAAAAGAACTCTATATTCATTAATTACTAGTGACTTATCTAAATTTTGGATTCCTATTCATGATGTGTGAAAGCATTTATTAGTCTTGATACAACCAACTAGAAAATAGTTTTTCTACTTCAATTGTATGGAGATGAACATGTTCTATCAGGTTAGATCATACTAGGGAAAAAATTAGTGGAAATTTTTCGTTAATTCATGAATAATCTAGTTTTTGAAATTGGCATTTAGAAATTTTATGGGGTATTCAACAACACAAAATTATTTAAATTTTTAGAATGTGAGTTATTTTAAGGGTCAGATTACCTACCATTTAAAATTAATTACATAATTATAATTTTATTTTATTGATACCTCAAAAGGCAATCAGGGCACTTTCACCTTTATTCATACTATATTCTAGTGTTGGCATTTTGTTGTCAACCATCTACATTTGATGTCAATTTTTTGGACTCTGAATTCACCATCAATCATCTAACTCTACTTTCAATCATCTACATTTGTTGTCAATCATCTACATTTGTTGTCAATTGTCTATATTTACTATCAATCATCTATGTATTCTATCAATCTTTTGCATTTGTTATTGTTCAAAATTTTTGGCCCACATTTAAATCTCTCACATGGTTTGATGAAGCAATCTATTAGAGGGGCTTAGAGAAAGATCTAAGCAAGGTTTCCAAGGGTCAACCATTAGTGTTCAAGGATAATCTTGCAAGCCAAAAATCTAAGTGAAAAATCTCTTTCGACTAAGTCTTTACTTGTTCATTATTTTGGACTCGGTATGGAGACTAAGGAAAAGATAATTATTTTAGGCCTTTTATAAGCTAGGTTTCAATTTCCTTTTAGGAAAATTGTTCACACAATTTCTCAAAGGAATATTTTACTTTTTGGATAAGTGTTCTGTCTTCAAGAGTTTTATTTTTGACTAAGTGTTGGAATTCCTTCAAAGAATTTGTCCAAAGGAAAGGTTCTAAAGGATTATCTTTTCAATAAAAATGTCCCAAACATTTCTTTAAAGGGGTCACTTTCAAAGTCCCAAAGGGTATTTTCCTGTAGGCAAAAGGTTCACTTCAAAAAATCCAAAAGGGTGCATATCCTTCGAAAAAGTTCATTTTTAAGTTTGTCAAAGGGTAATTTCCCTTCAGAAAGACCATTCCAAAGATTCTTGAAGGGTATTTACCTTTCATAAAAGTTCAATTACACAATTCGAAGGGTCTTTTTCTCGAGGAGCGGGCCATCACCAGTTTTTAAAAGGTACTTTTCAACTTTTTTGAAAGGTATGTTCCTTTTAGAAGGGCCATTTTCAAAAGGTTTCAAAGGGCACTTGTGAAAGGAAATGGTCATTTACGACTTTTTCAAAAGGACATTTTTGGGAATAAAGTCATTTTCAAGAATGCAAATGGAAGGGCCATTTTCAAAATTTCTGAAGAGCATTTTCACAAAGGAAAAGGTTACTTTTCAAGTTTTTTGAAGGGTATGTTCCTTTCAAGAAGGTCTCTTTCAAAAATTCAAAGGATTTTTTTCAAAAAAGTACCCCAAGAAAAAACCCAAAAAAATTGAGTGGATAAAAAGTCTGAAGGAATTCCTCCAAAAGAATTCCTTTGGGAGAAAGTGTCGAGATAAAAATTCATAGAAATTACTTGAAAAGAAATGTTTAAAGGAAATAAATCAAGGAATTGATGGGCCCACAAACATAAAATTTGAGCCCCTAAATGTAGTCATTGGTATTAAAAAGATCAAAGGGTTCTTCAAGATTACCATGAGCTTGACACTTGTCAAGATCTCATGATAAAATATCGACGACATAAGTGATAGTCAAATAATTAGAGAATCTCAAGGGAAAAAGTGTGCATGACAATTGTCAAAGACACATTAAGCTGGTAGGTGATTGATGACTCATAGGAATCCATACATAATCAAATTGATGGACATGCAAAAATCTAAGGGGGGTATCAATTTTAATAAAAAATATATAAGTCTAATAGTAAGGAGCACACTAGGTTTTAAATGCAAGAGATCAAATCCTGTACACTTGGTGAGAATATGCAGCTACCCATGACATGAATATCTTAGATTTAAAAGGGGAGACTTGAATTCATAAAGGGCTCAAGGAGATTTATGGTGATCTTGGATGGTTCATTTCATGGTCAAGCAATTTCATTCTCTAAAGGCAAAAAGAGTTCAAGGACATAGTGGAGGTTATAGCCATTTATGACCCCTCTCTCTATTTTCATATGAAATCCCCCTCTTCTCTTATTCCTTTATACTATATATAGAGGCTTTTAAGCCTAAAAATAGATCCCTCAACTAGTGATAGAGTTACTCTATCAAAATTGCCTTGTAACACTCTCTTCAAGCAATGAGATGAATTTTTTATTCTAGTTTGAAGTCAAGTATACATTATTGGAGTTTAACTTATATATGTGTGTCCCTTTTCATCATATATAGATGATCTATGTATCTTTCTTTAATTATTTTGGTTCCTTATAGGTTGTGTGAAGTGATCGACATTAGTTCCTTTCTTGAAGTGTCACAAGTTATAGTGTCTCATACAAACCTATCTCTTTCTATCCTTCAAATTACAAGGTTCCCTTCAACCTCCACACAAAATATTTATGATTTTGGCCTTGAGATAGGATCAGATTAGTTTGTGTCTTAGTTAAATTCATTAGTAGTCATTAAGGCTTCTAGGCTGAAAGTGGATCATTTCATCTTTGGTGCATCACCATCCTTAGCTTAGGTTTTCATTTCATGTTATCTTTTTGTCCCTTTTCCTTAGTCAATAGTAGGTTTTAGTGTTTAGAAACAATTTTAAGTGAAGCATCTAAGGATATAATCTCATTTAAAATCCTAGAGGTTCAACCTCACTATAGGATACCCACAGCCTAAGGTTGTCCTAATGCTTGTAGCTAGGAGTGAGAGAGCCTAAGAAACTCTCCCACAAAGGGTATAATTCTAAGCTACAATAGTTTCTAGCATGCATTATGGGACCAATTTCGAATAAGATTGGTCAAGTTTGTACTGATTTGATCAATTTGTAGTGGCTATAGCTTTCATCTTTTAGTATCTAGTGACTCTGAAGGATACTCAACAATTTGGTGGTAAAATAGTAACTATCTTTCATGTCAAAGTTGACTACAAGATCAGCTTTTGGAGGTATTCATTTTGAATTTATTGAATTACCTTTAAACTCAACAAGAAGGTTAAGGTTCACCCATACTCACCCATACATAAGAAACTATTCTCCTAAACTAGTTGTGAGGTATACATATGCAAGAAGACCTTTTTTAGCCCCTTTTGTTACCGTAATTCCCTAAAGAGTTTTTATAGGTTTCAATGGCTAAATTCCTTTGAATTTTCCATAATATGATCTTATGCCAGTAGTATCCCTCAAAATCATCCCATATTTTGTAGGATAACAAGCCATAACTCCTACTAAACACATCATAGACATAGCCAATTTTTACAATATCCATAATGTCATAGTAGAAAATGTAGCTACTAGACTATTAGTTGTATCCTTTAAGGTAAAGGATTTAGATTGGTATAGAGGTTTAGCTCCTAGCTCTATTCAATCATGGGATAAAATAGGAATAACCTTATGTAAGAGATTTGTAGACAAGAGTGATCATTTATCACTAGCATAATGGTTGACCACAATCAAGAGAGCTCCTCATAAAGTTATGCAAGGCTTCAACATGAGATTCCAAAAAGCTTGGGATAGAATTCTAGCCACTAGTAGACCATCCCCTAAATTTTCATTCTTATACTATTTGAAGGGTCTAAATAATGTTATAGTAATAATGATCTAATCTATGAGAGGGGATATATTACTAGATGCTTACGAGGTGGCTATCAAAGCTAAAAATTATCTAGTTCAAACCATCAAGCTTACTCCTAAGCTCCCAATACCTCTTTTCCCTAAGATTAGACCACCTCCTAAATTTGTTCCCCTATTTGATGTTATTATTCCAACACCAATGATTGTTTCTATACCTTCACCCAAGTAAGAGAAGGCCTCTACTAGTGGATCTAGCAAGTCCCAAGAGCAAAAGAACTACCTAAAACTTAAAAGCATAATATTATCATTGGGTAATGATGTGGTTAACATAAAAAGACAACAATCTTATATCAAGCCATACCAAGCTCCATATCAGTCTCAATAGTAATATTATCAAGGTAATAGACCACCCTTCAAGGGAAACTTCTAAGGTCAGAATAGAAAGAAATGGAAAGGATAGCCTAACTATGCTAGACAAAAAAACTATAATCCAAATGCTATAGGCTCTTCCAACACCTTGGTTCCTATTAAAAACAATATGGCTCAAGAGGCTGAAAGAACTATGCCTTGGGATCAATATTTTGGGCAATCAATTGTCCCAACTAGTGGTTTTATCTAGGCATTTAATGACCAATGGCAATAGGCTATTGCTTATGGATATAATTAAGCCTTGATGGATCAAAACATGGAAACTCTCATAATGACAAAAGTAGATCAGTCTCCACAAGAATAAGGATCAGATCAGGTACCAAACTAGTTAGATGCTATAATGGTCATCGGTGAGTAAGAAGAGTGTTATGCATCCAATTAGTAGGCTAGATTCAGTCAAGCTCATGTTCTAGTGGTAGTAAATACAAGATTCAAAAGAAAGAATATAGGTGACAACTAGGGAGAATTCAAGGAACTTCCTATCACCACTCCTTCATTGTCTAATCTTAATGAGCCTGCTATCACTCCAAAGGTTTTGACACCTCCACAAAGATCATAGATTTAATAAATAGTAGCAGTGGCTTCTAAAGCATAAGTAAAGGTTAAGATTACACCAATCAATATTATTAAACAAATGAATAAATATAACATGAGTGTACCAATGTGGGACATGCTTTTCTTGCCTAATCAAATGGATATAATTCAAGAAGGTTTGTCCAAGATAGGTGTTACAATAACTATAGGTAAATAACTAAGCAAAGAAGTTGAGTTCCTCAATAATGAAACCAAGGTCCATATGGTAGAAAGGTCAAGTAATTTGATCAAACCTCCTCCCTTCTACATTTCATTAATCATTGATGACTCCTTGATGCATAATTGCTTGGTAGATAGTGGAGCTAGAACTTTTGTAATGCCAATGTCCATAGTTGATCAACTAGATCTCAAAGGCATACCACGGGAGTGTAGCTTGATGGTTCTTCCATAAAGCCATCTAGTATCATCAAATATTTGAATATGACTCTACGTGCTTGTCCTAGTGTCTAAGTGGTTCAAGATGTGTTGATCCTTGATGTAACTCCTTGATTTGCATTATGTCTTTTTAGAGAATTCATAACAAATATAGGAGGCTATCTTTTTGCATATTAGTAATATATGGAATTAAGAATGAGGTATTTAATTAATGTATCAATCAAGGTTGAGCCCATGGTATAATTTCACGTTGAGCCCCATCAGCTAGATAACATAAACCTCAATTGCACTATTTTTGATGAACATGAATTTATAACTGGTCAAGAGCTCAATACTCATCTTGAGGAGATTCCAAACTTGTTCTTAGATGAGCTATGGTGGGATAACCAATTTCTTAAAACTTTGGAGGGTGTTGAAGAAAGAGACATGGGTTTATATCTGTTACATGAAGAAAATCAACCCACACCTTCCCTCATTGGACCTAAAGAAGACCTCAATGGCGTGTGGAAGTTGTTCTTTGATGGTTCAAGGAGAAAAAATAGAGTAGGTGTAGGGGAAATGTTGGTTTCCCCTTCAGGAAATAACATTTCTCTTCCTATAGGTTCCATTTCAGTTGCTCTTCTAATGAAGCAAAATATGAAGGCCTGATCTGTGGTCTCCATTAAGCCAATAAGAGAGGAATCAAAATGTTACAAGAATATGGAGACAATGAGCTTATAGTGAAATAAGGTAGAGGCTTGAAAATTACAAAGAATCCTTTAATGAGGTCTTACAAAAATAGAGTGTGGGACCTAATTAAAGATTTTAAAGCCTTAAACATCCAAGCAGTGCCAAGGAACTATAATCAACATGCTGATAGGTTGGTAGCTATGGGAGCTCAATTCAATATTTTGACTAAGCTAAAAAGAGGCCAAGGTTTAGCCACATCTCAGGGTGGTGGTGAGGCCATTAGTACTAGATAATGAAGCCCACTAGTAGGTCTTCAAAAATGACCAACAAATTACTTGTTTTTGTAGTAGGAAGCAAAAGTTTCCTTAATAAACCAAGGTAAAATTCAAAATTAGTATGAGGATCAAATTGTTTAACTAAAGTCTAACAAACTTCCTAAAGGGCTAGTTACACTGTAGGGCCTTTTCCATGATGGAGACCATATGAGAAAGGAAAAGGTGGTAGTGTCAACCAATGAAGAAAACTATGAGATAGTCCTCATCTTCAAGGATAAGCTTCTCAAGCTTGGGAAGGTAAGAAGTAAGGCTAAAAGGCATGCTTTAATTGAAATTTATAAAGAATTTTTAGACATCTTTGCTTGGGATTATAGTGATCTGAGAGGCTTTGATCCAAATTTAGCCCAACATAATATTGATTTGGAGGCTAATATTAATCTTATGAGGTAAATTCAAAGGCCCATCAACCCTAAAATAGAAGAGCTTATGAGGAAAGAGCTAACCAAGTTGATTGAATCCAAGATTGTCTTTCCCATCAAACACTCATCCTGGGTAGCCAATTTGGTGCCTATAAGGAAGAACTATGAGATGTGATTATGTGTTAACTTTAGAGACTGTAATAGGGTCTCTTTGAAAGATCACTACCCCTTAACATTGATGGATCAAATCCTTTAAATGGTTTTTTGTTCAGAACACTTTTCTTTTTTGGATGGGTACTCAGGATATAACTAAGTGTTGGTAAAAGAAGAAGATCAGTACAAGACTACCTTCACTACCAAATGAGGCATTAATGCATACCAAAAGATGCTTTTTGGCTTATCAAATATTGGGGCCACTTTTTAAAGAGAAACAGACATGGCTTTCCAAGTGTTGTTAAATCATATGGTGTTGGTATACTTGGATGACATCATAGTTTTCTCTAAGGATGCCAACGAACACATAGACCACCTGAGATTGATATTTGAGAGATGTATAGAGCATGGGATCTCTTTGAATCCCAAGAAGTGTGTTTTTTCTATGCACAAAGGTAAGTTCTTGGGTCACATTATCTCAAAATAAGGATTAACTATTGATCCTGATAGAATAAGTGCCATCTTGGCTTTATCCTTACCAAGCATAAGAAGGGAATACAAAGTTTCCTTGGGAAAATAAAATTTGTGAGGAGGTTTATACTTGGTTTTAACAACATGGTCAAAGCCATCACTGTCATGCTAAGGAAGAACCAAGTGTTCACTTGGTCAAATGAAGGCAAATCAACATTTGAGGCTATCAAGCAAACCATTGCCCAAGCACCCACACTCATGAATCCTAATTTGTCAAGAGATTTCATATTGTAGTTTTCCAATATTAACAATATATCATCTATGATGTTATAAAATAATGGTGATGTACTTGAGCAGCTAATAGCATTTTTCAGTCAAGGGCTTGAGGGGTATGAGGTGAGGTATACTTTTGTATAAAAAATAGTTCTTTTAGCATTAATAAGCCTTAAAAATTTTAGGCCAATGCTCTCTAATATAAAAATCTATCTTATGGCATCTCATCCTAGAGTGAGAAACTTCCTTAACAAAGACTTGAATGAAAGGAGAGCTAGTTAGATTACCAAGGCCATGGAGTATGATGTGGAGATCAAGGTCACTAAAATAGTAAGAGGAAAAAACTTGTGTGAGCATATGGTTGATGACCCTTATGAAGATAAAGAGGTTATCTTAGTAACACAAGATAATTCATGAACATATGTACATCCACCTCACACTAGTTGGCTCCAGGATATGACACATTTCTTGATAACAGGTAAGTGCCCACAAGGTATGGATAGGGAAAAAAGAAGGTATTTTAGACTTCATTCCATACCTTATGCATTGGTTGATGGGGTTTTATTCAAAAAATACCTCAATGGAGTGCTCTTAAGGTGCATATATGATGACCAAGTAACAAGGCTCTTGGAGCAATTCCATGATGGGCCTATAAGAGGCCATTTTACTCCAAGGACTACAGTAATAAAGATAATGAGGGTTCATTATTATTAGCCTAGCCTATTAAAATATGATTATGTATGGGTAAGAAAGTGTTAAAAATGTGACCTCTTTATGGGTAAGCAAAGATTATCAGCTTTTCCTCTCAACCCAATTTAGGTAGAGTAACCATTCATGTAGTGGGGTTTAGATTTCATAAGAGTAATCAACCCTCCATCAAGTTCAGGGAATAAGTGGGTGATTACTAAAACTAACTACTTCAGCAGATGGGTGGAAGCCATTGCATTGAAGGAAGCTAATGAAAGTGAAGTCCTAGACTTATTTGATAGCATTGTGTTCAAGTTTGGTGTTCCATCCACTATCATTTTTGATAATGCATTAGCATTCCTCAGTCTAAAAATGAGTGAATGGGATCTCAAGATGAGCATCTACCTCATCACTTTTTCCAGATATTATCCTCAATGAAATGGACTAGCCAAGTCCACAAATAAAAAATTTATAAGAATCATCAAGAGAACTATGGAAGAGAATCAGAGAATATAACACACTAAACTAAAGACAACCTTATGTGCTGACAGGGTGACTCCTAAACCTACCATTAGCAAGTATCCATATGTCCTAGTATATGGAAGGGAGGCCAAGTTGACCATTTCTCTTGAGCTTTCTACATTAAAGTTATCCAATCAGCTAGAGTTGATGGAAGATGAGCCCATGAATGTGAGACTGGTAGAACTCATGGAGCTTGAAGAAACAAGAGACCTTGCAATGAAGACACTAGAGTCACATCAAGCTCACTTCAAGAAAGCCTTTGACAAGAGATCCATATAAAGGGAATTGAAATAGGGGTATCTTATCCTCAAATGGGATTTGAATAAGGCCAAACTAGGAAACCATACCAAGTTTGAAAGCTTGTGGAGTGACCTTTATTTGATCTATGGATGCAAATAACATAATGCTTTTCAGCTAGCTTAACTAGATGGAGAGGTACTACCCATCCTAGTCAATGGGATTCA
The DNA here is from genome assembly GCA_037957365.1 of Torreya grandis. Lineage (NCBI taxonomy): Eukaryota > Viridiplantae > Streptophyta > Pinopsida > Cupressales > Taxaceae > Torreya > Torreya grandis. The sequence goes on along the minus strand of JARHVA010005692.1, from coordinate 125,862 downwards.
TCTAAAGCCTTGTTATTAGAAGAGTTTTTAGCCATTATATACATTGTACATTTTGTATAGCTTTTCATGTTTTCCTTTAAGTGCCCTATGCACATCCTTTTCAGTTGTGTGTTTCCCTTCCTTAAGTGCCTTGGGTACAGTGTTAATTTTGTTCTAATTATCCTTATTACTTCAAAAGGGAGGTTTAATTTTAGTGAAAAATCACTTGACACCATGCCCAATGGATGGATTTGACAAGGCAACATGGTCTAAGTTCTCTTGCATCGATAGGCATGTGACCCCTATGAGCTGCCAAAGATGTTGACCATTTTTTACCCACATATAAATATTTCACATGGTTTGATGAAGTAATGGATCAAAGGGGCTTAGAGAAGTATCTAAGCAAGGTTTTCAAGGGTCAGCCAATTGTGTTCAAGAATAAGCCTGCAAGCCAAAAATCTAAGTGCAAAATATATTTTGGCTAAGTCTTTACTTATTCATTCTTTAAGACTCTGTATGGAGACTAAGGAAAAGATAATTATTTCAAGCCTTTTCTAAGCTAGGTTTCAATTTCCTTTTTGGGAAAATTGTTAGCATAATGTCTCAAAGGATTTTTTTCTTTTTTGGTTAAGTGTTCTCTCTTTGGGAGATTTATTTTTGACTAAGTGTTGGGATTCCTTTAGACAATTTGTCTAAAAGAAAGGTTTTGAAGGATTATCTTTATAAGCAAAATGTCCCAAACATTTCTCCAAATGGGCCACTTTCAAAGTCCTAAAGGGTATTTTCCTTTAGGTAAAAGGTTCACTTCAAAAAATATAAAGGGTGCATATCCTTTGAAAAAGGTTCATTTTCAAGTTCTCTAAAGGATACTTTCCCTTCAAAACTACCATGCCAAAGATTCCTAAAGGGTAGTTACCTTTCAAAAAAGTTCATTTGCAAAAGTCAAAGGGTCTTTTTCTCGAGGAGCAGTCCATCATAAATTTCTGAAGGGTACTTTTCAACTTTTTTGAAGGGTATGTTCCTTTCGAAAGGGCCATTTTCAAAAGGTTTAGAAGGGAACTTGTGAAGTCAAATGGTCCTTTACAACTTTTTTGAAAGGACATTTTTGGGAAGAAAGTCATTTTCAAGAATGCAAATGGAAGGACCATTTTCAAAAGTTTTTAAGGGCATTTTCATAAAGGAAAAGGGTACTTTTTAAGTTTCCCAAAGGTTATGTTCCTTTTGGGAAGGTCTCTTTCACAAAGTGAAAGGATTTTTTTCAAAAAATTACCCCAAGAAGAAACCCAAATAAATTGAGCGGACAAAAATTCTAAAGGAATTCCTTCAGGAGAAAGTGCTAAGACAAAATTCTACAAAAATTACCTAAAAGGAAATGTCTGAAGGAAATAACTCAAGGAATTGATGGGCCCACAAACATTAAATTTGAGCCCCTACAAGTATCCATTGGTATTAAAAGGATCAAAGGGTTCATCAAGATTGTCATGATCTTGACACTTGTCAAGATCTCATAATAGAATATCAACAGCATGAGTGATAGTCAAATAGTCAACAAATATCAAGGGTAAAAGTGTGCATGACAAGTGTCAAAGACACATTCAACTAGCAAGTGATCAATGACTTGTGGAAATCCATGCACAAGTAGATTGATGGGCATGCAAAAAGCCAAGGGGGGTATCAATTTTAATAGAAAATATGTAAGTCCAAAACAATAGTAAGGAGCACACCAGGTTTTAAATGTAAGAGATCAAATCATGTATACTTGGTGAGAATATGCAACTACCTATGACATGGATCTCTTAGCTCCAAAAAGGGAGACTTGAATGTGTGAAGGGCTCAAGGATATGTATGGTGATCTTGGATGATTCATTTCATGGTCAAATAGTTGCATGCTCTAAAGGTAAAAAGAGTTCAAGGATATAGTGATGGTTGCATCCATTTATGATCCCTCTCTCTATTTTCTCATGTAATCCCCCTCTTCTCTCATTCCTTTCTACTATATATAGAGGATTTTGAGCCTAAAAATAGATCCTTCAACTGGTGATAAAGTTACTCTATCAAAATCACCTTGTAACACTCTCTTGAAGTAATGAGATAAATTTTTTGATTCTGTTTTAAAGTAAAGTATACATTATTGGAGTTTAACTTGTATATGTATGTCTCTTTTCATCATCTGTATATTCTCTATGTATCTTTCTTTAATTCTTTTGGTTCCTTATAGGTTATGTGAAGTGCTAGACATTGGTTCCTTTCTTGAAGTGTCATAAGTTATAGTGTCTTATATAGACCTATCTCTTTCTGTCCTTCAAATTATAATGTTTCCTTCAACCTCCACACAAAATATTTATGCTTGTGGCCTTGAGATAGGATCAGATTAGTCTGTGTCTTGGTTAAATTCATTAGTAGTCATTAAGGATTCTAGGATGAAAGTGGATAATTTCATCTTTGGTGCATCATCATCCTTAGCTTAGGTTTCCCTTTCATGTTATCTTTCTCTCCCTTTTCCTTGGTCAACAGTAGGTTTTAGTGTGTGAAAAAAGATAAAGTGAAGCATTTGAGGAGCTAGCCTCATTAAAAATCCTAGAGGTTAAACCTCACTATAGGATACCCACAGCTTGAGGATGTCCAAATGCTTGTAGCTAGGAGTGAGAGAGCCTGAGAAACTCTCCCACAAAGGGTGAAATTATATGCTATAATAGTTATCAATTGTCTACATTTTATTTCAATCATATGCATTTATTGTCAATCATTTATGTCACTATCATTCATCTATGTTTATTTTTTATCATCTATATTTTATGTTGATCATCTAAGTATTTTATTGATCACTTGTATTTACTATCATCTATCTAATTTTAAAATCATTCACTTGTATTATATCCAATTATATTTCATCTGTGCACTATCAATCATCTACATTTTTATCATTTACATGTAGGTGTGCTTTGATGGCTTTTGTTGAAAATGTTAATGGGGAGGGAAAATTAACTAAAAGAATAACTTATTATCTTATTTTAGTTAGATACCAAACACAAGTAATAAATATTAAATGATTTACTCTATTGTAATTTATTTTCACTTTAATATCAAGATTCAATAATAATGACAATGTCTAAAACTAGTTTATATGTAGAACTTGTTGTTGACCCTTTTAAAGATATGCATCCACTAGAAGATGTACCTAGGTATGAAATTTCCCCACCAAACAAAAGTACTAATTATTAAATGATTTATTTTATTGTTACTTATTTGTGATTTTCAATTAAGGTTTAACAATAATTACAATGTCTACAACCATTTTTCATTCACAACTTTTTGATAACCCTTTTGAAGATATGCATCCAATGGAAAACTACCTAGATATGAAATGTCCCCAACAAATAGAGGTACTAAATATTGAATGATTTAATGTATTATTTTTATTTGCACTTTTTTATTAAGTTTTAATAAAAATTACAAGGTATACAACTATTTTATATGCAGATCCCTTTAATAACCCTTTTGAAGATATGCATCCACTAAAAGACATACCTTGATATGAAAGGCCCCCAAAGGAGGATAATTAAAAATTAGATGATGTACAAATATTATAACCATTTTTTGGATATCATGAAATAGGTACATTGATATAAAATTCAACATAAAATAATAATTCAATAAAAAGGAGACTGTAGGACTGGTGACTACTTGAAGAGAGAGAAAATGCAAAATACAAATCTGCACTTTTGCACAAAAGGCTTGTCTAGAAACCTTAAAAGCTCCAAATATTGGAAAATACTTACCCAATAGATCTAAAACTTGGAGATTAGATGAATGAGGATGTATATTTTCATTTTCAAGTGATGTCATGCTGGTTGGATGAGTATAGATTGATAAAATGCAAAATATAGGTCTGTAATCAAGGGAAAAGTGTAAATTTGAGGGCTAAAGGGGTATAATGAATAAATTCCATCTTCAATGTAGGATATAACAGACTTGATTAGGAGTATTCCCATAATTATAGACTTAAAATAAAATGAGAAAGCCTTAAATATTCAGTAATGGCTTAATATGAATAAGAAGACATCAATGACACAAAGTTTATTAGGATTCTCCAATGATATGATGAAAGACAACTACAAACCTATAAGGTCTAAGGGGATGCCAGACTACAAATCATAACCCATGAATTCCAATGATTAAATATGGTACAAGCCAAATTCTCTATGATCTCATTAAGCATAACCATAATAAAACTTCATTAAGGCATGCATGAGGTGTATTTTGAAAGGCCCCTAAAACTAAGAAATGAGGAAGTGAATGAGTTAAAATGGTGGAAAAATGGCATTTAAGGTTGTAAATCAGTTTCAAAAGAAAGGAATGATGAATAAATGACTATATATCAATAAGAGAGACAAATCTTTGAAATCAATAGCAACCATAAGACTAAGTTAAACATGCTCCTAAGTCCAAACAAGCTCCTCCTACACCATCTTTTGAATATCAACACGTAAATCAAAGCTAATGTGTTGAGGAGGACTCATGGCATTAATTTTCTTATATTTTTTGTTTTAAAACTAAATTTCATGCATTAATGGCAGCATTATGATCACTCCTTGCATTTTGACTCCTCCATAGTCTTCTTTTTTATATATATTTCAATAATGACATGTAAAATAGAACTTCTACATAGTTGTGGCATAGCCCTACCAATTTTTATATTGTAAATTCATTTGAATAAATAATATAGCTAATTTTTCCTATTCATATGCATGTATCTTATGTGAATTCATGGTATTATTTATCTCATCATGTGATGAAGTTGATTTCCCCTTGGTTTATTATCTAGTTATCTTACCTTTATACAAGAAAACACTCATTCACAGGTTGTAGGTTGTGTGATATCAAGTTTATGTAAGTTTTAGTCATGTAATTTCACCATTTGAGTCTCTATAAATTCATTTGACACCCCTTCTAAGTGTTATCACAAGCTCCATCCCTTCCTATAAAACACTTATGTAGAAGAGTTGTAAAATTGTGAGTTGTGTATGTTATTAGCTCCTTTAGATTCATTGTGTATGCTTAAAAAATTAGAGAGAATCATAATATTATGGTGTATTACCTTATTTTTATTCATATATTTAGTTTATGTTTTGATTTCTTTCCATTTTCCTTGAATTAGTTCAAGTCAGTTTAGTTTAGGTGTTTCACTAGGGGAACCAACCCTCTCTGAAAATCACTCCAACTATTAGGTAACCCACAACCTAGGAGCGTTTCTATTTTGTCAATTAAAAAGAGGAGTGTATTCACCACTACTATCCAAAGGGTGCATTATAAAGTGATAATATTTTTGGGCATGCCTGATGTGACAAGAATAAGAAGATTTGCTGAGGATTTGATGATCTTATCAAGTTTCAATGGTTGAACACATCTATCAAGCATCTGGTGACTCTAAAAGGCTTTAAAGGATTATTATTTTAGGTTATTACCTCATTTTAATCCTAAAAATAATAATTTGAACATCTTCTAGAGGTAAGCCTATTGATTTTGTGGAGTTACCTTTGTATTTAGTTGAAAGAAAAAGATTTGTAAAGACTTCCCCATACACAAAGACTTCATTTTTTGTTAGTTATACTCAATACAACCCTACTTCAAATCCAATTTCCCATATTAATATCCATGGGAACCAATATTTTTTCACTTTTAATGGGGGTATTTCACTAAATCTTTCTCAACATGATGATATACATATGGCAGCCCTCAAAAGTGTTCCTTTTTTTACTGGAGAGGACACAACTATTCCTATTGAACATATCAAAGATGTTACAAAAATTTATGCAGTACATCATGTTACCCAAGAGAATGTTACCATCAGATTTTTAGCTACCTCCTTTAAGGTAAAATCCTTGTAGTGCTATAAGGGATTAGGGTTGGATTCTATCATCACTTGGGATGAACTAGGAGAAGTTTTATGTAGATAGTTCGAAGACAAATTAGATTATTTGTTCCTCGTTGAGAAGTTGAAAACCATTAAGAGAGCACCATAAGAACATATAATTTATTTTAGTTTCAAATTTTAGTGAACATGGAATAGGATTCCATCATTGGTTAGGCCCACTCTTGAGTCTACTTTTTTTTACTATTTAAGGGCCTTAAACAATGATATCTTAGTTATGATATAATCTATAGGTGGTAGAACCCTTCCTAATGAATATGAGGTTTCCATTAGGGTTAATAATAGTCTTACACAATCTAGGAATATTTCTCCAAGGCCTCCCATGGCCATATATCTAGAAATATAGCCTTTTATGCCATCTTCAACACCTATATTAGTACCCATCTAGTACCAACAAATCAACTAGCTAGTCAAGATAAAGATGCCAAAATCCCATAAAATGAGAGGTAAATATCCTACTTCAGACCTTTTTGAATGATTTAGTTACCTTAAAAGGTATCAAGCTCAATCTTATAGGCCTTAATAGCTTCCTTATCATTTTTACCAGTCTAATAGGCCACTATATCAAGAAAATTTTCAAGGTCAAAGTCAAATCACTCTTATAAATCCATATCAATAATTTAATCACAATGCTGCCATCAATTCTAAGGCAATAGTACCTATCCAAAACAACTTATCATAGGACTATGAGTGGTGATTTCCTTTCAACCAACCCCACAACCAAACCACTTGTCTAAATGAAATCCTAAATCAAGTGTTGAAGATCTAAAATGCCTCACTTCCTCAAAGAACACAATATAAAGTATCACCATAATAAGAGTATTCTCAATATCTAGTACCGAGTGATACTACGCTTCTCAATTGGTAAGGGGATGAGTATTATGGAGTCAATCAAGTGTAAGGTCAAAATCAGGCTTCTACCTCTATGGTAGCCAATACAAGGTCAAAGAAAAGGATTATGGAATTTGAAAAAAAATCTAATAAGGGTCATAAATAAACTTATCTAATTATACAAGGGGTTATTGAGCCTACTTTAGTTCTAAAGACTCAATAAAATTAAAAAAATAGACTTCAAGAGTGAACTATAGCCCAAGAGTCATTTATAGTCAACTCTAATTCAAGAAGTTAGTGTTGAAACAAAGGTACAATAAAAGGTTAGTTGTACCCAATTTAATATTATTTATCACATTAATAAGAAAAAAATTATCATCTAAATGTGGGATTCTTTGTTTATCCCAAGACAAAAAGACCTATTACAGGCAGCCTTATCTAATCTTAGCATTTCAAAATAATCATCAAAGGAGAAACCAAAAGTAGTCCTCACCAATACACCTTATCCTAAGGAATAAAAATTATTTAAGAGTATAAAACCTCTAACTTTTTATGTCTCTTTTATCATAGGTAATCACTTATTTCACAACTGTATCATAGATTTTGGTGTTATTATATTTGTGATGCCTAAGCAAATTATTAACAAGCTAGGCCTAGAGTAAGTGCCACTCACTAAAGGAGTAATGAAATTGAATGGGACAATCATTAATATGGTGTCATTAGAGGTTTGATTCTTACTTTACATGCATGTCCTAACATACCAATCCCTCAATATGTCTTCACCATTGATCTCCCACCCTATTTTGCATAATGCCTATTTTAAGACTTCACAGCCAATATTGTGGGTTATTTATCATCATATTGGTCCCACATGATTTTTAGAACAATATATGACACTAGGTTCACCATTAAATCTAATCCTATTACCAAAAAAAACATATATAAACATATGTGTCAAACATCTCTAGCATTAATTGCACATTCTTGATGAAGAAGATAATCCTATCGACCAAAAACTAGCCACACTCCTTGAAGGTCTTACCATTCTATTAATTGATGAATGGTGGGATTAACATCATGAGTTTGATCCTTATAATCTCAATGAAGAGGCTATTTTAGGTACTTATTTATTGCATTAATAATACTACTTCATTCAAAACCTTGTGAAGACTAATAAACATGATAATGGATTTTGGAAAATGTTTTTTGATGGATCTATAAGTAGAAATCCAAAAAGAAGAGGTGTTATGTTGGTGTCTCCTATGATGGAAAATAATATTTATATGTATCTAAATTCATTATCTTCATTTATCATCACTAATACTACTACTAATCAACATTAATTCCACTTATCTAATTTATCCCCTCTAATTACATGTTAATATCACCCTGTTCTAATCATTTATCTAACATACCCTTCATTACTCTTCATGTACTAACCTTAGAGCTATCCTACTTCTTCATTAATTCCTAAAATCATCTCTTATCTTATCTTAATCCCTACTTATCTATTATTTTGGAATTTTAAATTCTCATGGCCCACCTACTAGCCTATTCCTAGCTATCTTACACCCTTAGTCCCTAATCACCCACCTAATCCCTATCTAACCCCCTACATAAGCCTAATTAGTCCCTAAGAGGATTCTATAATTCTCCACTTTTAGAATCCTCTCTATTCTCACCCTTCCTCTCTATAAGCCTCTAGATCTACAATATTCTAAAGAATTTTAATTTCCTTTTAATTCTCCACCCTAGATCTCCATGACCTAACTTTGAATTTCAAACACTAATTTCTCCCTCCTATTTAAACAACCCAAACCTCCATTGAAAATAACTTATGAATCTATGAATTATAAATATACAATATATCTATAAAATCCATTGAATCCGTAACATCTCCATCCAATTCTTGAATCCACCATCCACATCCATGATCAAGCATCCATAATGTCAAAATTCTGAGTCAAATAGAAATCAACTATCCATTAGAACATCTTGGAAGGAGGCTATCTGAAACAAAGGATTTGGTAATATTTATCTTATATTTCTAAGTTGTTTCCATAATCCTTCCTAATAGGTAGTTTGAGTTTTTGATTTTAAATTGCATAGTTTATGTTAATTTAATCAAATAGATCAAAATTCACACTACATTTTGGCAACCATAGTGGGAGGGCTTACTCCCAATTTAACCATTTTGCTTATTAAAAGTGTTCTTAAAAGCTTATAGGATTGTTTGGTGGAAGAAAAGGAACTATATTTTTGAGAATTTACACACACATAGGTGGAGATTAAAGTTATGCACTAGTATTCACAATTGGTATTTGCAACTTTACAATTGTGGTTCTATCCTAAGAGTTTTAATTATTCATTAACCATTGATTTTAACCACTAATGGTTTTGGATTTTTGTAGGGTTATATCTTTATGTAAAATTAATACTTCACAAGTAGTGACTTTTCCTCATGAATAGTGATATTTCATGTCCAAGTCATGATTTTGAATTTAAAATTTAACTAGTTCTTGGTAGTTTTGGTTTTTAACAAAATCATAGTTTTGCCTTGAAAACTACAATTTGTACTATTGACTTGTAGTTTTGCAAGTTTCAAATAGGAGCATAAAATAATTTGTTTTATACATTGATTATAATTTTATCTAACTCCTAAATGTTCATCCTATGTGTTTTTAAAAAAATTACTCTTTATGTGTAGGATAGATAGACCTAGTCAGAGTGTAAGTGGTTACTCCCTAAGATGCAATATCATGATTCATAAAATCATGTAATTGACCTGATAATCATGGTCCTATTCATGAAATTTGTGATATTATAATTTTTGATAAATATACTAATAGTCATACATTATCCTCTAAGCTATAGGTTTCATTATGATACTCTCTATTTTATAGGGTCTAGTTATCATCATCATATACCCCCCTTCTTACATCTTGTCTAAAATCACTTGGGTCTTAAAGGGAAAAAAATTGACTAAACACATTTTCATAACAAGATTTTATTTCTATGAATTTTTTTGTGTGATTGGTAGGAGTAGGAAGAGAGAGGCCAAGGCAAGGAGGACTTCTGAAGACAAAACCAACAACCATTCCCCTTCTTTCCATAGAACTGTAGCTCACAGAATTGTGACTTTGCACTATAAATAGAGATATTGCTTTTCAATTTGTGATTTTATCATTTTATCAATTAATATTCATTGTTTTACAGCCTAATCATCATAGTTAACATCTATTCCAAAATCACAACTTGTGATTTAAGATATTTCACTTATAGTTATGATATTATGGTTTGTAGTTGTGATTTTGCATTCAATTTACCTTCAAAATTGTCTTTTTTTAGCGAGTTTTTAGAGTCATTTTTAGAAAAAATTGAGTCATTCTAGGCCTCCCACAAAGACCATATTACCTTTGGCATTGGGGGCTCTATCCCTCAACCCCACCCTATACTATGATAGGAAGTGTGCCTGGGGAACTATCCCTAGACCCCACAAGGGGATATACTCCTTGACCCCATTGGGAGTTGCCACCCCCAGACCCCTATGCCATTGTGGCTTGCTCACCCAAAATAAGTCATAGAGTCAAATTGTAATTTTTTAAGTGGGTTTTTATTAAGGCCTAAAATTTTGTTTCTTACAGGGGAAAATTTTGACTTGCTAAAAATCTTATTGGTTTAACATTTTTTTCTTGTAGGCTTCCCCCCAAGATTATAAGTCAAACTACTAATCACTATTTTGTAGGTTGCCTCTTTAAAAATGCCACTTGAAATTACTAATCATGTGTTTGCAGGTCAAATGTCAAAGACTCCTTTTGGCACTTTAAAAATCATTTTTGAATCATTTAAATATTTTGTCTTGTATATATATATATATATATATATATATATATATATATATATATATATATATATATATATATATATATATATATATATATATATATATATATATATCATTTGTATTTTATATATCTCTTTTCTCGTTTTATCTTTTTCTTATCTCACACTTAATCTTAATCAGTTAATTAATCTCTTTTTTGGTTGTCTATTTGTGTCTTGAGAGTTATAATGGTGTATGTTCTCCTCATTACATCCTTGTGGTGATTATTAGAGGATTAAAACCACATATAAACCCTCTTTATTTTCCTTTTCTAGGGTTTGGTGATGTGTATTTCACCACCATGTGCTATACAAAACTCCATATTCTGACAGAGTATAAAAATCAAGAGAGTTATCATTGGGTGCCAAAGTGGAAATCCCCATAAAGGGTTTTATGGAATGAGGGATGTTTGAGCTCAAATATGTAATAAGGTTATACAACATCATATATATACTTGGGCCCCGTCATACCTTCATGTATATTGGGGATGCACCTATAAAACCTTGTATATACCTAACCTAGGACCTTTTGGTCATAATAAGCGATTTGATACTAGAGTCAATATCAGCTCCCAAGTGATAGTCAAGTGTAAATAGGGTTGAGAGGGTTAAAATATTTTTTAATGGGTCATCAAACTATATCCTCACCCATGAATCCATTAGATATTGTGATTATCATGTTATATACCCTTCAATTTACTAATCATAGTTTTGTGGCTTGCTTGTTTGCATGTGTGTCATACTAGACCAGTGTTGTTTATGAGCTGAGTCAGCCTTTTAACCAAACATATACACACATATCTAGGTATTTTTTTACATATCCTTACCTCACTATAATTTTTTACATCTCATGATCCTCTTGTATAAAATTTGTTCTCTTGAACATCCTTATCCCATCATCCTCTTATATAGATTGTCTTTATATATCCTTTTCATTATCCTCCCCCATCTCCCTCTTATCTTAATCCCCTCTTATTATAGTCATATACACTCTTTATTAATCATCACCCCATCACCTACATCACATCTTGTAATCCACATCTTTCCCTAAGTCTACTTTATCTTGACCTTGCCCCCATACTAATCATCTCATCCCACATCTAGTCCAGCCTCATCATATCTTATCTGATGCAGGGGAATCCTTTTAGACCCCAAAATGGATTAAATTTTGGATTAAATTTTTATTTTATGTCTCATAGGTGTATTATTTCCTAATTTTTTCTTAAGTGTGATCTAGGTTGGCACAAGTTGTATAAAATTTGAATTATGGACTTTCCCTCCAAAACTACCACTATCTAAAATTTTGAATTTATAAGCCTTGTGGAAGGATTTTCATGTATTTTTTGAATGTGTAAATGAGTAATAACATGTTAAATAGGTTTCCAAGAGTTATTAATACTATGATAAAGTTCTTAATGTGCTCTTTGGACTTTAGGCATAGATATACTTTGGTCATTTCTATGTAATTCATGAAAACATATGTAAATTCAATGACCTCTATGTGGGAAACAATCCAAGAGTTAGTTATGATTCTTCTAAAATGTGGTTGAGTCAATTTTATATGTGTTAATTATGTTCTCCATTCAAATAGGATATAAAATGGATGTGTAATCAATGAAAATTGAAGAATAAAGGACTATGTTATGTGAATTTTTGAGTGCATGGCTGAAGTAGAGTATTTGCTTGTTAGAATACTCCATGTGGTGAGTAATTTAAATATATTATTATTGTGATAAATATTTAGTATATATTTTAAGACAGATAACATGTATTGAAATTACAAATAAACTCCTTTTGAGAAGATAGACAAGTCTATCATATAGTGGAAGAGAATATACAGTTGGTTCAAGTAGTAAACAAAACATTTAATCCTTTCCACAATGATTCATGTGGAGAATATGAAGATGTAAAATGTATGAAGTTTTGTGGATAAATTTTTACGACATACAAGAGGTTTCAAACTTGGTAAGTTTTTAATTACTTAGAGATCTTTCTCATTGTAACATACAGGCAGAAAACCTTGAGTTGGAACACTAAGTCTTTTATCTTGGATCTTGTTCTAGATTATAAAGTAGTCAATAAAGGCTTAATATAGTATTTTTATGTGGTAATAAACCTAATTAATGTTATATAAACCATTGGGAGGATTTAAACCATTAAAAACCCTACCTAACCATGTTTAGATAGCAAAGTATAATCAACAAAAGGACTGAGTTTCTTTGATTTAAATCTTGTTTTGATTCAAGAATGTCAGATAAAGGTTTAAAAACATTCATAGAAGGTGGGAAGAAAATATTTTAAGGTTTGGAGACCTTAGGTGGTGAAAATATTAGTAAATCCCTATCTAACCCCTATGTTTTATCATAAAATATAGTCAAGAATGATTAAGTTTTCTTGATAGAGACTGACTCGAGCATTAAGAGACCAAGATTATTGAAGGAAAAATATGTATTTTGACTAGATAGACATTATCCATCCATTTTATTTTTAAACCATTCCTAGACCAAGATATTGATTTCTTACCACTCTCAACTTGTATAGTCTCCACAAACCCTAACAATTAGGGTTTTGTCCATTGTGAGAAAACTAACCATGGAAAAATCCCAAAAACTTGTAATCTTGTGTATTTTAGTAATACCTAATTTATTTAATCACTTTTAGGATTGTATAGTAGCTGTAGTATGGAATTTTAGTAGGTGGTCTTGGAAAAGGGCTAAAGAAGGCCTAATTTAGAAGGCTACAAAGGAGAAAGTGGACCTAGGGAGTGAGTTAGGTCTTGAAATTTGACCCATAGGTATGTTTCAATAGGGTGAAGGAGAATATAACATCATCAAGTCATAATTATTTATACTTTTTATATACAAGGGTGTTTACAATTAGATAGGGCTACAAAAAAGGCTAGTTTGAAAGACAAAGTTGTATGAGAGTGAAAAGAAGTGTTGGAAATAGTAAAAGGAGTTTAGATTGAATTCTAAGGGACTATTATTCTCAAGGTGAAGCTATTTTAATCTCTAACTAGTTTGATATCCCATTTATATTTCATAGTGATTATTTTCTTTGTTTAAAAGTTGGTAAGTGTTCCATTGATAAAAAAACAAGAATGATAACCTTGTGCAAGCTCTTCATCATTTGGTATCAGAGTGTAAGGATGGTCAGAGGATAGGATGAAAAGGAAAATATGGAAACAAGGTAAAGGTAACCTACAACTCAAATAATGCAATAGAATGTGGCAAATTTGATCATTTAAATGAGGAATATATAGGCTAGAATGGCAGCCAAGGAGACAACTCAAAGAAGAAGGGTCATATCTGAAGATGATAGTGATAGAGAAGAGGAATCTCCTAGAGCATAAGAGGAAGAATAAAGAGAATATAGAGTGGAGTAAATATTGATCAAATCCATGATGAATATGGGTTCAAAAGAAAAGCTAGATGTACCAAATGTATGAAGGTAATCTTAATGTGGATGAGTTGGTGGATTTGATAGTAGCCATGGACAATTATTTTGATTATGAGGAGGTGTATGAAACCAATAAAGTGAAATTTATAGTCACAATATTGAAAGTACATGATTCTTTATGGTTGGATGGAATATAGAAAGAGAGAAAGAGAAGAGGTAAAGCCAAAATCTAGTCATGGGATAGGATGGTGATGAAGATGAAGGCAAAGTTCATGCCCAAATACTACCATACACATTTTTTTATGAGGAATAAAAATCTTAGATAAAAATAAAAATTAAGTGAAGGAATATACCAAATAGTTTCATATATTGACAATTAGAATAGGACACTTGGAAGAAGATGATGAAAAGGTAGCAAGGTACCTGAATGGTCTCAAGTTTTCCATACAAGATGAGATAAATATATTGAATTTGAAAATAGTTTAATAAGCATACCAATTAGCCTTGAAATCTGAAGAGAAGTTAGCAAGAAGGCATACATAACAATCAAGAGGAAGAGGCAAAAACGTGAGAAGAAGAGGAAAGTATGACATAAAGAATGCATATGAAAAAGGTGAACGTAGTGGATAAAAGCATGAAACATAGCCAATATGTGGTTATAGAGGTAGGAGGCCATATTACAGAGGTGGAGATGATAGAGGAAGAGGGACTAGTGATTTAATAGGAAAATGTTTCAAATGCAATAAGTATGTAGGTCATAAGTATTGGGAGATTCTAGATGAGTAACAAGAAAGGAGTTATAGGAATGTGAGAAAAAAATCAAATGGAATAGCCTATAGAGGAAGAGAGTGTTGGATCAGATTCACATATAGTGGAACATAAAGAAGGAGAGTCACTCTTAGTGAGGAGGACACTATTAAAGCCACTAGAGGAGAAAGAACTTGCACAACATAGAACACTCTTTAGAACAACATTTAAGTCCCATGGTAAATGTTGTAAGAAGTTAATAGACTCAGGAAGTATAGACAACTTGGTTTTAAATGAGATGGTAAGCAAACGTGGTCACAAAATATTGCCTCATCCTATACCTTACAAAATTTATTGGCTTCAAAAATGATATAGTGTGCTTGTTAATGAACAATGCTTAGTATATTTTCAGATTGAAACATATATGGATGAGGTCATGTGTGATATCACTCCCATAGATGTGTGTCACATATTACTAATAATGCCTTAGCAGTTTGATAGGTCAACTAGCCATGTTGGGGTGAAGAACACCTATTATTTAGAGCACAAGGGAGTCAAGTATACATTATTCCCTTTGAAGAATGACGATAAAGTTATTTGTGTCTATTATAAGGTATTGGTTGTAGGTTACAAATATTTGGTGTAGTAGTAGGATGAAGAAGTGAAGATGGATGAACAAGCTAAGGAGATTGAGGTAGCCCAAGATGAAGAATGTAAACCAATGCCAAGTAAAAAAAATTCAAGTAAGTTTTTAAATTAGTTGTTTGAAAGTTTGTCTCAAAATTTGGTGAAGATTTCTGGTTATTATTTCATTGATGGAGTAATATACAAGCTCCAATTCATGAGAGAAAGCCTTGAAGAGGAAGGAGATGAAAAAGAGATGGAAGATGTACATCAGATCCAAGAAGGACAACTAAGTGAATGGAATATCATGAGATTGTTACATCAAGAACATGAGAATTTGAAAGATAACATATAATTTTTGAGTGTAGAGGAGATAAGTATCAGTTATAAAGATGATTTGTACCAACAAACTAAGCATTTTTCAAGTAAATGGCATACAAAGACCAAATAGTTGATATGCATGAGGTGGAGTGTACCAAGAAAGGAGAATGGGTGAAGGATGAAGAAGATACATTTGAAAAAGTAGTGTCTTATGGAGGAAATGTTGTGCTCAATTATTTTAAAGAAGTGGAATCATGGTATGCACATCTAATGCAAGTAGTAGAAGATAACAACAATGTTTTCCTTAACATGTTTGTTACATGTGCAAGTACAGCAATGAATAAGAAGAACTAGAGGAGGCCTAATTTTGGGGCCTAGGAACATGTTAACCTCTATGAGAGGCAAGTAGTAGTATAAACCTTAAATTAGGAGGTACAAAGCAACTAAAGAGGAGCATACACTAAGTTCATTCATATGGTAAAAATTATTTAGCTTGGTAGTATGATGCAGGAACATCCTTTTGGACCCCAAAATGGATTCAATGTTGGATTGAAGTTGTCTTTTATATGTATCATAGGTGTATTAGGTCCTATTTTTTTATTAGGTGTGATCTAGGTTAGCACAAGTTGCATAAAATTTGAATTATGGACATTCCCTCCAAAACTACCACTACCTAAAATTTGAATTTGTAAACCTTGTGGAAGGATTTTCATGCATTATTTAAAGATGGAAAGGAGTAGGAATATGTTAAATATGTGTCCAATATTTATTAATAATATTATAAAGTTTTTAATGTGTTCTTTGGACTTTAGGCATAGGTATACTTTGGTCATTTCTATGTAATTCATGAAAATGTATGTAAATCAATGACCTCCACATGGGAAACAATCTAAGAGTTAGTTATATTTCTTGTAAAAGGTGGTTGAGTTAGTTTCTTATGTGTTCAATATGTTTTCAATTTTAATATGATATATAATGGATGTGTAATCAATGAAAATTGAAGAATAAAGGATTATGTTATGTGAATTTTTGAGTGCATTGATGTTGCATGGTTGAAGCAGAGTGTTTGCTTGTTAGAATACTCCATATGGTGAGTAATTTAAATATTACATTGTTGTTATTTATGTGATAAATATTTAATATTTATTTTTATACATATATCATGTATTAAAATTACAAAGAAACTCTTTTTGAGAAGACAGACATGTCTGTCATACAATGGAAGAGAGTCTACAGTTTGTTCAAGTAGTAAATAGAACATTCCATAATGATTCATACGGATAGTATGAAGATGAAAAATGTATGAAGTGTTTTATATAACTTTTTATGACATACATGAGTTATCAAACTTGGTAATTTTTTAATTACTCAAAGATCTTTCTCATTATAGCATATAGGCAGAAAACCTTGAGTTGGAACACTGTGTCTTTTATCTTGGATATTGTTCTAGATTATAAATTGGTAAAGAAAGGATTGAGATAGTATTTTTATGTGGGAACAAACCTAATACATGTTATATAAATCATTTTACTATTTAAACCATTAAAAACCCTGCCTAACCTTATTTAGAGAGCAGAGTACAATCAACAAAATGACTGAGTTTCTTTGATTTCAATCTTGTTTTGATTTAAGAATGTCAAATAAAGGTTTTAAAACATTCATATAATGTGGTAATAAAATCTTGTGAGGTTTGGAGACCTTAGGTGTGGAAAATATTAGTATAGCCATATCTAACCCTTATGTTATGTCATAAAATATAGTTAAGAATGATTGATTTTTCTTGATAGACACTGACCCAAGCATTAAGAGACCAAGTTTATTGAAGGAAAAAGTTGTATGTTGACTAGACAGACATTATTCATCCATTAATTTTTTTGAAACCATTCCTAGACCAAGATATTTATTTTTTAACACTCTTGGCCTGTACAATCTCCACAAACCCTAGCAACTAGGGTTTTGTCCATTGTGAGAAAACTAATCATGGAGAAATCCCAAAAACATGTAATCTTGTATATTTTTGTAATACCTAGATAATTAAATCACTTTTAGGATTTTACAATACTTTTATTATGGACTTATAGTAGGTGGTCTTGGAAAAGGGCTAAAAAGGGCATAATTTAAAAGGCTACAAAGGAGAAAGTGGACCTAGGGAGTGATTTAGGTCTTTAAATTTGACCCATATGTGTGTTTCAATAGGATGAAGGAGAATATCACATCATCAAGTCATAATTATTGGTAATTTTTCTATACAAGGGTGTTTATAGTCAAATAGGGCTGTAATAAAGGCTAGTTTAAAAGGCATAGTTGCATGCATGAGAGTGAAAAGAAGTGTTGGAAATAGTGAAATGAGTTTAGATTGAGTTATTAGGGACTCTTATGCTCAAGGTGAAGCTATTTTAATCTATAAATAGTTTAATAACCCATTTATATTAAATGGTGATTGTTTTCTTTGTCTAAAAGTTGGTAAGTGTTCCATTTATCAAAAATAAGAGTGATAACCTTGTGTAATCATTGTATCATTATTCTAGTTAGCTATTTAGGTCACACCCATGTCCAAACCACCCACATATCATTTAAATTACCCCTATCATTTCATCATCACTTACATATACTTGTCCTTTTTTAATCCCATTATCCGTATCACATAATCCTATCTCATCCCAACTTGAGAAAATTAGTCCAAGGCTTGAGCTAGTCCAATATCATCCTATCACTTTGTCATTTTTAGTCTAACATCCAATCATCATCAATATATCCTTTATCATCCAATCATATTGCCTATTCATAACTAGCACCCATTCAACCATCATCTTACTAGTTTCAACCAAGGCACCCATCAAATCCCCAATCCTTTTGCTAGTTTGGAAAACTAGGCATTGTTTATAGATCACTAGCCTTCATTTTAATATCAATATAAAATATTATCTTAGTCATACATCATCTCAATCACATTTCATCCATCTCATCCTCATCATCACCTATCATACTAGCTCAATCTTTCAGACATACTTTGTTTAATAAACCATTTCTAATCCTTAATCTACACCATTGAACCCCTTTATCATCCATCCCCATAGATTTGAACCTAATTATTGTAGACCAATACATTTTGTCTAATAAGGATGAATTATTTTTATGATCACTAGAAATGGGTACTCATCCACTTTTTTACCATGCTCCCATTCATCCCAAGCATCCTACGTCCTTCCCCATACACAACCCCCTATCTCATCCAAGTTTATCTCATCATTCCTTAAAATAATCACCCTAATCAATTGATACATCATAGATAACAAAGACAAATTCCTCTTACGACTATTAGAGATGGGTACCCACCTTCCCAATCATTTTGATCCCATAAGCTTAAGGTCATCTCCTAATCATGTCCCTCATAAATCCTAATACCCATCCCATTCCCTTACATAATCCACTATTCTTCATCCTAATCATGGCCTTCCTATTTCACAAATTTCCCTATTTAAAATAGTATCTTGATGAAAACCCACAGACAGTCTTTTTATGGATCCTAGAAATGGGTGTCTAGTTTCCTAAATGACTTAATCCTATTAAATTCACCTTAACCCTAACCCTTACTCATCCATTAATCATATCCCATCGTATACCAATTCTTACACTAGTAAAGTGAATCATATCCTAGCCACCTTGTCTAAAACTAGTCTATCCACCTAATCACATCAACAATCATCTAATCAAAATTATAATGCTTCCATATCTAAGTCACAAAGTGAATTATGTCCTTATACTTCCCTTTATTTCCTTGGAATCCCTTTTCCACTAATTTATCACCACTAACATGATGGTATATCCACCCATATGACATCTTGATCCCACCAAGCCTAAGCCATCTAAGAATAAAGATAATCAATATTGTGTATATCATTGAACTTAAGGGCTTACCATTAATTTATTTCATAATTTCCAAGACTTCATCAACCATGGTGACATAAAAATTAAGTATGAACTAGATGAGTCTAAATCCCTAGGTGAACACAAAAATAAATGCCAAGATTCCATTCCCAATCATGATCAAGATCTTTCCCTTCTAATACAAGGTCAAGAAACCCCATCCATCTTCCATGATCCCTCCATATTTAACAAATCATCCATAAAAAATGAGTATATCTCGTGTATGCCAAATCTCCTCATATCTCATGAAATGTTCCATGGGCCTCTTTTTATCAAACCCATTTAAAGAAACCATGTTGAGAGGTTAATTGTATATAATGAATATTCTGATAGAATTATCATGTCATCATAATCAACATCAAAGCCAATTCACATATTATCTACATCAGGGTTATGTTTCATACTAATATCTAAATAAATTCCTCATCAAAAATATCATCTTGTATGGATATAACAACAAATGATGGTCATGCCTACTCTCCTAAAGATACCCATAATTTGGATGAAAATTAGTCCCTAGACACATATTTTGATCCCAATCAAGATGATGAATTCATAACAAAGTTTTTATAGGATTTATTTGTCAAAGATTATCAAATCAAATATGATCCTACTTTGGATGCAGATACTACAACTAGTCTTAGTAATCCTTTTGAGATTCTTGAGGACACTTTATCTTATGTTAAGGCTAAGGCTCCTAGTGACCTTTATGAGGACTATGTTGTCAATTATCTCCTTAATCCATTGTATAACACTAATCATCCACCTCTCCTCCATAATCCCTATAACCCATGCCATGAAGAGAATGAATAGGGACATGCATTGTTGGATTTTGCTCTACATTCAACATCATATGCCACAAATACAACAGTCTAAGACCATATTACAAAATTCATAAATCATGATCAAATCATATTTGGTCCCATTAATCAAATCTAAAATAAGTCTTATAATTTGCCAAGTCATAAATAATGATCCCTAGTATAGATATCCTTGAAGTACTAAGGGCCCATATAAATCAAAATCATTTATCAATCCAAAAGTTAATCTCCTTTGTGAAGCCCACAATTAGGCACTAGGGGGTGGTCAATATCAAATCTAATTATAAAATAAAGTCAAAATTAATAATCATATGGCCAACCATCCTATTAATGTTTGGATCAAATAATCAACAAATCAAAAGGTCTTGGATCCATTAATCTCATGGCACCAATATAAAAAATCCCCTCCACCATATCTAATGGTGTATACAACTAGTAAACCTCATTTGCTCTCCCCATCCCATTATATTTTACATCATGATCATAACCCTCATTCACATCATATACCCCATCCTCACAATAATGACATGCTCCCATCCATACCATATCTATAATCCTTAGGTAGCATTGTCCTTCATAGGGGTTACAAATACCCCTAATTAAAACATCTAGAAGGTGTTAAATCAAGAATAAATAAATCCCACCAATACTTTAATACATTAGTTACATGATCCTAGCATCATCTATCTCTAGAATTGGTATCGATTGAAAATATAGATAGTATATACATTTCATCATCTTGCCTTTCTCCAATAAATTGAGATGCCTAAAACATAAAAAAAAATCATTCATCTAATGGTGAAAACTAGTCTTTTGGCACCTTGGGCAAGTACCATGATGAAAATCGGTTTCTGGCATCATGGCAGAATAATATATGATCCACATGGTACCTTAACACTTGGGATCAAAATCCATCCTTTGTATTCATCCCGTATTAATCCCATATGTATTGTATCCCTATGTCCATATGACACATCTTATTATGTCACTTATTATTTTCTAGTCTTAACCTTTGTAAGGATGAGGAAGGTGTCTTGAGATATGTTTTAGAATAATTTTATCATTTCCTCTAATAGACACTTAGGTAACTAAACATATGGATCCTTCATAATGTGGTCATTGGCAATCCCTAGTCCCTTCTTCTTTGACCCTCATCCCCTTATCTACATAACCCCCATTCTTTGTCATCTCATCCATTATTTTATCCATCCATCTTTATCCTAGTTTATAAGATTTGTATTCCCTTTTCTAGTAACCCCATTTTTATAGTATACATACAAATTTCAAAAAAGACCTAGAAATTGAAATATGTCAAAAACCTTAAGATCATAAAATTTTGAAAAAGACAAAAATAGTCCATGGTGTATTGTCTTATGCCTAAACCCCTCATCACATCCATCTCCATGTATCTCATCTTTCACAATAATTTCATTCATCCTCATATTCTAAATTAGGGGCAAATCTGGTCTATATCGATCCTAATCCTTATCCACATCACCATATCCAAATCCTAATCTAAGTCCCTCGTCTAGTTTAAAATTCTTATCCACATTCATATTACTCATCAAATCCTAGTCTATCCTAATTCCACAATCACATAATCTATATCATAACTTAATTATTCCAACCCATCATCTAATCACTCATCCCATCATTAGACAAGACATTGTGCCATTGCATATACATAATTGTGTGTATTACTCATTTGTTTTGTTTGACTTGCTTGTATCATGTAAATATTTGATTGTTTTTTGAGTCTCTATTTCATCATTTATATTTTTGGTCTATTGGTAAATGAATGAGGATGCTATGAGGTCACTAAAAAAATGCTTATAAATACCCTCGATGATGTAGAGTTCATTATTTTCCCCCCTTTTCCATACTTTGGCACCATTTCCTCTTGGTCAACCTTATATCATGAAGCATCCTCTCAAGTGCTATATTTATCAAATTTCTTTGACTATGATAAGCCTTATTATATTTTTGAAGGATTGATCATCTACACCCTCATCATTCATCTAATTGTCTCATCATCCATAGTACTATCACTAATCTCATCCTCTTGACCCATTTGACTAACATCTAATATTTTCTCCTTATGAACCTCATCTCATCACCTAAGTCATAACCTCTAAACACTAGCATCATCCTCTAATCAGTAATCAACATTGTCATCATCATCTTCTACTCATAAATACATTAGCATGAGGTCTTTTCATACTATATAGGAAGTATTTGGTTACTTTTCAATGCTTAAGGATAGTTTAGCAACTATCTCACTCTTTCCTAGTCATCCATCATCACATCTATCATGCCCCTCATTATCCTAATGTCTTGCATCAATCAGATCCTTGAGCTATAATATCAATTATTCATCAATCAGTCTATTGATCAATCACCATCATCTCTCCTTAATATTTTCATCAATTTCTCTACCTATCAATTGGGCCTAAAAAGTCAAAACATTTGCATTTTATTCATCCATAATCCATCATCATTTATTGGTAAACTTATCATCTATCACTCCTTTTCATGTGTCCTTACTATGGGAATTATCACTATCAATCACATTATTGCTTAGTGATTTGATGCATCACACTAACCAATTCTTATGCTTCATCTTTGGTCACTTAATCATATCATTTCTTCTTTTCATCTCCATCATCATATTACTCAAATTTAGATTTGAGTTACACTCATCATTAATTATATTAAATCATCATCTTATCATGGCCAATATCTCTCCCTTGCTTGCATCCTTGCTTGGGATACATCAAAATATTATGGCCTTTTAATCTTATCATCATCATGTTATGGTTGATTCCCCCTTGGGATGTGTTTATAACCATGAAAATTTGTTTATACTCCATATGCATGTGTATTTACTAGGGGCATAATAAATCTATATCTCATTTATCAAGTTGATTTCATCTTCTTCCACATATATCACAACATCACACATCCTATCCCTTTATCTAGTTCTCACCCATCATTCCCTATTTCAAGTGGCCATCCATATCATTATTCCCTACATGTCCCCTTGAAGGTGAATCATATCCCCTAACATCATATACTAACATTCATCCATGAAATAGTTTTTATTTAAAATACCATTACTCCTTCCACTTTGCTTCACTTGCAATGCCCTTTTAAAGAGGGTCAAAATGTATGCATCTAAATTTGTTTGCTTCATTTATCATCACTAATACTGCTATTAATCGACACTAATTCTGCTTACCTAATTTATCCCCTCTAATTATAAATTAATATCACCCCTTTATAATCATTTATCTAACATCCCCTTCATTCCTCTTCAGTTACTAACCTTAAACCTATCCTACTTATCCATTAATTCCTCTAATCCTCTTTTATCTTATCGTAATCCACACTTATCTATTATTTGGGAATTTTAAATTTCCATGGCCCACCTATTATCCTATTCCTAGGCTGTCATACACCTTTATTCCCTAATAACCCATATAATCCCTTCTAATCCCCTACCTAAGCCTAATTAGTCCTTAAGAGGATTCTATAATTCTCTAATTCTAGAATCTTCTTTATTCTCACCCTTTATCTCTAGAAGCCTCTAAATATAGAGGCTTACAAGGAATTTTAAATTCCTTTTAATTATCCACTCTAGATATCCATGACCTAAATTTAAATTTCAACCATTTATTTATCCCTCCTATTTAAATAACCCAAAGCCCTATTGAAACTAACTTATGAATCTATGAATTAGCAATCTACAAGATATCTATAAAATACAATGAATCCATAACATCTCCATCCAATTATTGAATCCACCATCCACATCCATAATGTCAAAATTATGAGTCAAATATCAATCAACTATCCATTAGAACATCTTGGAAGGAGGCTAGTTGAACAAAGGATTTGGTAAGATTTATCTTATATTTCTGAGTTGTTTCCACAATCCTTCCTAATTGGTAGTTTAAAGTTTTGAGTTCAAATTTAATAGTTTATGGTAATTAATAAAATTGATAAAAATTCACACTAAAATGTTATTCTCTTAGTTTTTATTTTAGTTGTATTGAAAATTCATCTAAGTATGAATCCCTCATTCATGGTCTCCAATGGGCTACAAAAAAGGAATAAAACATTTGTAAGTTTTTGGGGATAGTGAATTGATTATAAATAAAGTAACAAGGTAAAATGTGACTAAAAAATACTTATTTAATTCCTATAATCATATAATATAGGACCTCATTGAGTATTTTTAAACTTTCAATGTGCAATCCATTCTTAGAGAAGAGAACAAACATGTTGATAGACTAGCTACCATTGGTGCACAGTTTGATATTTCCTAATGACATAAAAAAGGAAAAATTAAAATATAATATCGATGTGGTCTTAAGGAATAATATAATTAATAATAACACAAATTTTTATTTATTTGAAAGTGGTTAAAAAATAATCAATTTCCTCCAAGAAGAAGCTATGTTCTCAGCTACAAATCAGGATAAACGATAGTAGCAATATGAAGAAAAAATTATCCAGTTGAGGTAAAACAAGATACCAAAGGTTGTAATAACTCTTGAATATATATTTAATATTTATTATAATTTTAAAGGAGAGGAGATAAACATTATTATTAAGCATGAATATTATGAACAAACTACCATCGACAATGATATGTTTATCAAACTTAGCAAGGTATATACTTTATAAGAAAATCTTACATTTGTTAACCTTTGTCAAAAGTTTGATAATGTTTTTTCTTAGGGTATGGTGATATTAAGGGTTTTAATACTGATTTGGCATAACATACTATATAATTATATCCAAGTTTCAAGCCTATTATGCAGAAATAAAAGCCTATAAACGTAAAGATAGAGCCTCTCATGAAGGAGTTAATTTAAGCTAATAGAGGATAATATAATATTACCTATCAAACACTCATATTGGGTTGCTAACTTGGTCCCTTTGAGAAATAATAATTGAGAGATAAGTTTGTTTTTTTACTTTAGGGATCTAAATAGATATTCATTGAGATATCACTACCCATTACCTCCCATAGAATAAATTTTGTAAATGGTGGAAAGTTCATAACTTTTTTCACTTCTTGATGGTTTTTTGACTAAAATTAGATATTGGTTCAATAATAGGATTAGTTTAAGACATCTTCACCACAAAATAGGGGACTTATGCTTATAGTAAAATGCCTTTTGGTTTGTCTAATATAGGAGTAACTTTTCATAGAGCCATGGATATGGTATTTAAGGAGCTAATCAATGACTTAGTATTTGTTTAACTTAATGATATTTCATTGTTTTATAATCAAAATAATGATCATTTGTCTCATCTCAAGCAAGTTTTTTATAGTTTTAGGAAGTTTGGAGTCTTGCTCAACCCCAAGAAATGCATATTTACAGTTCATAAAGCCAATATTTTTAGGTTATATTATCTCTAAACGAGGGTTTGCAAGTGATCTTAAGAGGGTAAGTGTTATTATATCACTATCTTTGCCTAGACATAAAAGAGGATTTCAAAGCTTATAAGGGAGAATAAATTTTGTCAAGAGGTTTATTCTTGATTTTACCAACCTTGTGAAACACTAACCTCTATGTTGAAGAAGAATATAATTTTTGGTTGGATGAAAGAGGGAAAATATAGTTTTAAAGTGATTAAGAAAGTTATAACACAAGCTGATACCCTCATAAATCTTGATTTTACAAAGGACTTAACTCTAGATGCCTTTCAAGGTATGGCCACTATCTTATTTATGTTCATAAAATAGAATAATGAAGGTATGTAATAGCCAATAGCTTTCTTTAGTCAAGTATTAGAAGGTTATGAGTTAAAATACTCATTTTTATAAAATAAATTACTTTATATTATAAGAAGTCTCGATAAGTTTAATTACTTGGTTTATAATAATAAGGATCATTTAATGGTCTCACACCCAAGTGTTAAAAAATTCCTATTGAGCAAGAATTTGAATGAGAAGAGGGAAAGTTGGATCATAAAAGAGATGCAGTGTGATGTGGATGTCAAATTAAAAAAGAGAGTAAGAGGGAAAGGTTTGTGTGAGAAGTTAGCTTTAGATTTACAAGATGATAAGAATGTTATCCTCGTGATTTAATATGGCCAATAATTAGATGCACTTTCATTGCCTAATAGTTGGACTCAAGACATGATCCATTTCCTTCAAATAGGTGAATGCCCTCAAGGCTTAGAAAAATATAAAAGGAGGTACTTTGTATTACAATTGATTCCTTATGTTCTTGTAGATGGCATATTTTTTAGGAAGGATATCAATGGTGTTATCTTGAAATGGGTTGAAAAAATTCAAATTGATAATATTTTGGAAGAGTTCCATGATGGACTATCAAGTGGAAATTTTGCTCCAAGAAACACAACTTTGAAGATTATTAGGGTAGGCTATTATTGTCCTAACTTGTTCAGAGATGCATATGCATGGGTTAAAAAGTGTAATAAGTGTCATTTATTCATAGGTAAGTAGAAATTAGCAGCCCTCCATCTCCATCCCATTCAAGTAGAGTATCCCTTCATGAAATAAGAATTCAATTTCATAGGTATGATTAACCCACCTTCAATTATAGGTAATAAGTGGGTATTAACAACCACTTATTACTTTACAATGTGGGTAGAAGTAGTGGAAGTCAAGGAAGTAAATGAGGCTTCAGTTTTAGACTTCTATGAAGGTGTAGTCACTAGGTTTGGATTTCTTTCTACAATCATTTATAATAATGCAATGGCCTTTGTTGGCACTAGGATAAGTGAGTGGGAAGTTAAGCATGTTGTTCATTTTATAAATTACTATAAATACTAACCACAAGGGAATGGAATAGTAAAATCCACTAATAATAATCTAATCAGGATAATAAAGAGGACTATAGAGGAGAACCAAAGAAATTAGCATGCCAAGTTGATAATATCCTTATGGGATGATATAATAACTCCAAAAATAGTTGTTGGTAACTCTCCTTACATTATTTTATATGGTATAGAGGCAAGCCTACCTATATCACTTGAATTACCAGCTTTAGAGCTCACACACCAATTAGAAATGATGGAAGAAGATGTCATGGTAATTAGGTTTTCAAAATTCATGAAATTACAAGAGATTATACATCATGCCATACACACTATGGAGCTTCACCAAGCTAAAATGAAGAGACATTTTGACAAGAAGGCAGTTTTGAGGACATTCCAAGATCAAGATCTTGTCCTTAAATAGGACGAAGAAATAACCAAGCCTAGAAAACATACCAAGTTTGATTCTATGTGGAGTGGACCATACATGATAATAAATTAAAATAAAAATAATGAATTTTAACTCTCTAAGCTAAATGGAAAGTAGTTTTCCATCCCTGTCAATTGGGTGTAACTGAAGAAGTTTTACTGAGGTCATTTGCAATATTGTACATAGTAGTTTAGGTGTTTTTCTTTCCTCCAATTGTTGTTTTCAAATTTTTTAATGGAGTTATTTCCATTCCTATAAATGATTTGGAATAGGTTTTTGTTTGTTCCTTATGTGTTTTTAAGGTATTTTTAATCTTATCAGTTTTGCTTCAATGCATTAGTGTATTTAAGGTATTTTTAATCTTATCAATTTTGCTTCAATGCATTACAACCATGTTTCCACTTTCATATTTATAATGAAGCTCAAATGACTCCATAAGGTAGTTGGTCCTTTGATTAGTAGGCAATAAAATTATAGATGTTCCCTATATGTTGACTATTCTAGTCACCAAGTTAGTTATGTTAGGTTTCATTAATGGTCTTTCAAGTGATTTCCCTTTACATTAGAGTCTCAACATGTTTTAGATGTTTCAAATGTCATTTTTATCCTTATTGAGACCCATTTAGGGTGATTATATTTAAAAATGCATTAAAAGGATCATACTTGTCTTATAAATGCCTATGAAGTGTTTTAATAAGTCATGCATATAAACCTTCTCAATATGGTCATCATGGTGGCTAAGAATTTTCCAAGGTGTTTTGTGGGTAATAAAAGGCTAAGCATTTATCATGTTTAATTAATAAGACATAAATGAAACTTAATTGGTTTTAAAATGTTAATTTTCAAATATTTATAATGTATTTTGAATAGTTTACGACTCCTTTACAACACATACACATATTGTTCACGAGGATTTCGTCAAAGCTTACCTTTTTGAAATTGCCCCTTTACTAATTAATCCAATCTCCTCCAAACATGGGCAACATGGATATAAAGCAGTCAAAGTAAGAAGGTGAAGGTTTTTATTTTTTACATGTTGTAGGGTTGAGTAAGATTTTTATGTAAAAAATAATAATTTGAAACCTTCCACGTAGCACCTATAAACCATTTTCAACATCCATAATAAGCTTCAACATGCATGATCATGCACCTTGTAGATAGATTTTGAAGAAAAGGAGTAAAAAATATAATTTTTAATAGATTTGTATGTTAATTTAAGGTATTTGGATGGGTTTCACACTTTATATCATTGGTTTATGCATTATAAAATGTTCTTCAAATACCTACAACACTTAAGAAGATCTAAAACCCAATCTCATAGAGTCTACAGGTGCAAAACACTAGGTTTTCTTAGTGATGGTTCATAACTCACATGATGCATGGTTAAAAATGGGTTATGGAAAGGGTGAATAATTATATTAAAAAAAATTGGAAATATTGAGACCAAATAATAATAGGAGGATTACATGGGTTGAGCAATAAGTTTTTCAAGTCAAAAAACCCTTCAACGGAACTTGTAGGTCATTGGAAAAGGCTAGTTTTTTGATATTTTTGTGATTTATTTAACCCAAAAAAAGATTTTAAGTTTAAGATTGTGTTAATACATTCCTTAAAAAAATAATATTTTGAGACCCTACAAAATACAAGATATATACCATTTAAGCAACTGACCTACTTGTTGCCATGTAAACCCTAGTTTTTCAAAAAAAATGGCATAACTTGTGTTTTAACCATTAAAAATTCTTGAAATACATATTGAATGTATTTTTTTATTTTATATAACTTTTTTTTATGTTTTCATGTTCTTAACATACTTGAGGAGAGATAAAATTTAAAATATAGATCTGCACTTTTGTACAAAAGGCTTGTTTAATAAACCCAAAACTTCTATATCTTATAAAATACTTACCCAAAAGCTCAAAAACTTGGATGATATATTCATGGGGATGTATATTTTCATATCCAAGATATTTAATTATTATTGGATGATTATATATTTATAAAATTCAAAATATATGTTTGAATTCAAGGGGAAAGTGCAAATTTGAGGGCTAAAGAGGTATAATGAAAATTTTCCATCATTGATGCAAGATATTATAGAATTTCCCCAAGTGTGTTCCCATCATTATAAACCTAAAATAAAATGATAAATCCTTAAATATTCAATAATTGGTTCATATGGACAATAAGACATCAATGGCAACAAGTTTCTTAGGCTTCCCCAATGGTGTGATGAAGGACAAGTTGTAAAACTATAAGGTCTAAGGGGTGCAGGCATACAAAGCATAACCCATGGATTTCAATGATGAAATAGGCTATAATAAAAATTATCCATGAACTCATTAAGCATAACCACAATAAGCCTCAATTAAGGCATGATTGAGGTGTGTGTTGAAAGGCCATTGAGACTAAGCAATGAAGAAAGTGAATAAGTTAAAATGGTGGAAAACATAGCATTTAAGGCTATAAATTAGTTCTAAGAGAGAGGCATGATGAATAAATTCTTGTACAGAAATAAGAGAGATTAATATTATAAATAAATATCAACGATAAGACTAAGTCAATCATGCTCCTAAGTCCAAGAAAGCTTATCTTATGCCATCTTTTGAAGATCAAAATGCAAATAAAAGTTAATGTATTGAAGAGGATTTATGGTATTAATTTCCTTGTCTTTTATATTTTGAAAATAAATTTCATCCATTAATGGAAACATTATAAGCACTCCTTGCATTTTTTCTCCTTTATAGTCTTCTTATATATATATATATATATATATATATATATATATATATATATATATATATATATATATAATGGCATGTAAAAGGTAACTTATACATGGTTATGGCATAGCCATATCAATTTTACTATTTATTTCTTTTTGAATGAATAATATAGATGATTTTGCCTCCTCGTTTACCTGTATCTTCTGTGAATTCATGGGATTGTTGATTTTATATATATATATATATATATATATATATATATATATATATATATATATATATATATATATAATGGCATGAAAAAGGTAAAATCTACATGGTTATGGTGTAGCCCTACCAATTTTACTATTTTAAATTCATTTGAATGAATAATAGAGCTGAATATATATATATATATATATATATATATATATATATATATATATCAAGAATGGCATGAAAAAGGTAACCTCTACATGGTTATGGTGTAGCCCTACCAATTTTACTATTTTAAATTCCTTTGAATGAATAATAGAGCTGATTTTACCTCCTCTTTTACCTGTATCTTGTGTGAATTCATGAGATTTTTAATCTCATCATGTGATGAAGCTAATTTTTCCTTGGTTTAGTATCTAATTCTCTTACTTTATATAGGAAAACAATCATTCATAAGTTTTAGGTTGTGTGATATCAAGTTTATGCAATGTTTAGTTGTGTATTTTCACCATTTGAGTCTCTATAAGGTCATCCAACACAAAATCCATGCCTTCCTACAAAAAAATTATGTAGAAGAGTTATAAAATTATGAGTTGTATATATTATTAGCTCCTTTAGCTTCATTATGTATGCCTAATCAAGCAGAGGGCATCATAATATTCTAGTGCATCACCTTATTTTTGTCTTAGGTTAATTTTATGTTTTGTTTCCTTCCCTCTTCCTTTTAGTAGTTCAAGTTAGTTTATTTTATGTGAATCACTAGGGAACTATCCATCTCTAGAGATTCACTCCAAATATTAGATTACCCATAGCCTAGGAGTGTTTCCATTTTGTCAATTGGAAGGAGGAGTGTCTTCACCACCATTCTCCAAAGGATGCACTCCAAAGTGATAACAAGGAAATTACAGATGTTGATGATGAGATCCTAACACTAGATGATATTTCCAATCATCCAACACAAACTTCATTTGAAAAAAACACTAAAAAATACATGCAAAAAAAGAGAAGTACATGGACAATTGAAAGGTCATTTAAGTTTGACTATGTAGTTAAATATCCATTCATTAAACCTGTGGAGCTAAAAAATAATACTGACACATCAACAAAATGTAAATGTATAATATATAGTTAGAAACTTGGAAAGGAACAAAAAATGAAACTTAAGTTGGACACAATTGAGAAACATTGTGGAAAAATATGTGTTGGTAAAAGATAAAGATGGACAAACCAAAAGAATAGTGTGATGGAAAAATACAAAAGAATGCATGCATAAATTCTATGTAGCACAATATTAAAATAATAATAAACATCAAATACACCTTTTTTATAAATAAGGAACAATTATAACTCATTTTGGAAAAGTTGCTCAAACGAATCTACATGCCAAAAATATACAATTCTCCATTATATATCACATTCTGAAAAGATGTAGACCAATCTCTAATTTTTTAGATTATAAGATTTTATTTTAACATAATGGATTTCATAACATTCCACAATTACATTGGTTAGATAGAAGTTCTTGTGAAATTTTTAAATGTCTCACGATAATTGAAAGGGAGGATTTGAAAGAAAAAGTAAAAGTAGCATAGTTTATCTCACTATCCATTGAGAGGCAATAGTTGTTGACAACACATCATGGGTTTTCATGTATGTTTATACATTTGAGGATCATTAAACGTAGACTCACCTATTATCTATACATAAAATGATGGAAAATTTTAATGTTGAGAACCTTTACAAATTGGTTATTTTTAAGTTGATGGATATGGTTGGGATGGATTATTTTTATATAGGTACAAAGTTAGTGTGTGTTGGTGCAGATTGTGCATCATTAATCCAAGTAAATAAAATAAATAATAGTTTCCCCATATATTATTTCAATTCATTTCATGGCACATAGAATGAATCTTGCTTAAAAAAAATTAGCATATTTGAAATTGTCATAAAAGTGGAGGAGCTTATCTGTGACTTGCATGCATACATGTCAAATAGTCTAAATTTTTTTTAGAGTTTCAAAATTTTGAAATTGGAGTTAGATATGGGGAAAACATTTAAAATATGTTGATATAAGATGGTTTTTTACGTATGAGCCTACATTGTAGAATATTTGAATAATATCCATCATTAGTAGGTTTTATGTTTAAATATACTAGAGGGAAGTTGATAAGGCAAAATATTTATTGTACCATTTAACATATTTAAAACTCTAATAAAATTATGTGCTATTTTTCCCATGTTGAAAGAAATGCATTTTTTGATGAAAAATGCACAAGAGATAACCATATATATTATTAACTTCATACAATTGAGGAAACAGGTTTGTCAATATCTACATATGTTATACTTCTCACAAGAAAGTCTTAATGGATTAGTATTTGGTAGTTGGTAAATTTTGGAAGATAATAAGGACCCTAAAAAATATTTGAAATTCAATATTAATGATCATATTTGTATCTTTTTGAATGGAAAGGAGATATCACTACACACTTTCCAAAAATGAACTGATCTAGTTGGAACAAAAATTGAATAAGTACCTATAACATAGGTTCTATATGATAATGTTATATATAGGACACAGAAAAAATTGATAAATATTTCATGAATAGTATATACTAAAATTCAATATCATTTTAAAATGGATGACTTTCTTTAATCCATGGGAGTGATGAATCCTATATTTTGGAACACAGTGAGTACACATGGTGAATAAAAAACAAGTAATTTATTTTTCAAATACATGGGAACTCTCATTAATCATTTCAATAAGTTAGTAAAGATAAATGGAGTTAAATTTAAGTATATTTTAAAAAATTATTTACTAACATCCCAATCAATGTATTTTGTACTTACAATGATGGATCAATATCAGTGCTTAAATGAGCCAACAAAAATTATTGTTATTATAAGGCTATGGAAAAAATTGTATCCCAGTAGTGTTCTGCAAGAAAATATTAATGAATATTTTTTATTAGATAAATTATGCCAAATAATGATTTTTGGGTCTATAGAAGATAAAATGGTATTTAGTGCTTTATATTTTGTTAAATCAAAACTTCATATCAGATTGAATAAAAATCTTGAGACATGTTTCAAGTTGTTTGTTTCACATTATCCAATGTCTATATTTTCATATGAAAGATGGTTTTCAATTTTGAGTTCTCTCACTAAAAGAATAGGAGTCACTAATACAATAACCAAAAAAGGATATTGAAAATGCCTCTAAGACTGTACACACGAATGTTAGCTATGAAGAATGGGTTGCAAAAGGATTGTTTTAACTACCTATATTATATTTTGGAATGTATTCTAAATATATTGAACAATAATTTCATATATATTTATTATTTACTAAATAATATTTTGTCTATTTTTTATTCATAAATATTTTACCTATATAGTAGTCTTGTATCAAATAGTGCCTCATAGTCTCACAATTATTTTTTTATGCATCTCTTATTTGATTTAGTTACCAATCTTTATTATGCATTTTTTAAAATTTAACATACACTGAATTATCTAACCATTTGAAATGAAAATACAGATGAAAAAATTTAAATACAATAAACACCAAGGAAGCCACAAACATAAAATATATATTAAATAGTATAGAGAAGATAAAATTACAATTGTAATTTGTAAAGATCAGGTTGATTCCTCATATTACAATATTTGTAAAACATAAATACAATGTCGATAGTGAAAATATCATTGTTTGTTAGATTATTGTGTTAAATACATTATGGTTCACTTACCTTCCACTTGGTTGGTGTTATCCTTTTAGAATCCCTAATTCCATAAGATCTTTTGTTGTGGTATTGAAATTGGTAAGATTTGTTTATTCTGATTTAGCAACATCTCCTATTGAAAGCAAGGTGGGATCTGCTTTAGCTTTTTGTTTAAACAAAATATTAGGACCTAAGCCATGTTTTGTAATGATTTTCTTCAATGTATTGTTTTGATTATTAAATGTAACAATATTTTCCTTGAGTGAAATAGCTGTAGCTAAACTTTTGCATGCATTTTTTAGATGTACATCAAAGACAACCAATTGATTCTTCAAATTTATATATTTTGATAGCAAATGAATAAATAATATTAATTAGCTAAAAATTACAAAAATAAATTTTATTTGTAAAAAAGAGAGAGTAAAATTTACTACAAATTTTTATTTTTATGCCTTTGTAATTGTTACAAGTTTTTTATTTTTTGACCATATATTGTAGTAAGTTTGGGCTTCTATATTTAGATTTTCAAGCCTATTTAACATTATATCTTAAATATGATCATTAAATCTATTAATTACAATAATAGATATAGAAACTTCTTAATTAAACAAAACATTAGTTTTTATAGGCTAATGTTCAACTAATGAAAACAATTGATTACCTTTTGAGTCATTTTAAAAACAAGAATTGATTTCTTAAATCAAAACTTTTGCCTGATACTCCCATGATTT
The DNA here is from genome assembly GCA_037957365.1 of Torreya grandis. Taxonomy (NCBI): domain Eukaryota; kingdom Viridiplantae; phylum Streptophyta; class Pinopsida; order Cupressales; family Taxaceae; genus Torreya; species Torreya grandis. The sequence continues at coordinate 90,791 of JARHVA010005692.1, read as the reverse complement.
CCAACCATCAAGGTTAATGACAAGAAATTCACTAATAAAGGACTTATCATTTTTAGAAAAGAAATTATTCAATGGAAAAAATGTAATATGGTCATCGTATTATGGAATATCATCAATAAGAGTGGATCTACTAGGTGGAGAGTTGGATGTGGAAGGTTATTGAAATGTCTTTGCCACATTCAATTCAGAACCCTGTATCATTCCATGAGGATTAAAAAATGGCATGGGGCTCTCACTATCAATCCCCAAAAACTCATCATCAAGATCAATTTGTTGAATAAATATGGTTCCCATTGCACTTGGGAGACCACCAAGAATTTTTTTTGGAAACTCAGATGTTTAATGTAGAGTGTCACCACTCTATGTCGTAAATGATAAACATTTCCCTTGTTGAATATTTACAATGTAAGGTGGTGGAGGTGGTGGTGGAAAATTTCTCCTTTGAGTGGGAGTTGGATCTATAAATAAGAAAACACAAACACATAAAAAAGGCAAATAAAATAAATTTAACATTAAATTAACATATATGAAAAATAAAAATTTAAAAAGTTTTAAATTACATACCTTATTGTTGAATAGCCACCAAAGAAGATTGTTGCAACTAAATTATTTAAGCTACCACCACCGATGATTTATGATGAGAAGTTTGTGGTAAATATTATAATGCCATAAATATAAAAGATCAAAATAATACAATGATAAACTATTATATTGGTAACATGAGAGTAATTTTGAACATGTGGAGGCATAATCAAACTCATTTGTTTTATCTAATAAATGATTGCGAAGATGATTTTACATCCATGTCTAATTTAGCAGAGGCCTCAGTAGGTTGATGACCCCTAATTGATTATTTTCTTTTGGCAATGGTTTGAGATAAAAAAAAATTATAATAAATAAATAAAATATTATTTATTAAAGAGATCATATAATCAGTTTAAAATATTTATTGTACATTATAACCTAACCTCCTAGTATGTAATGGAGAGTGAGTTTATAACCATTTTTTTATGGAGAGTGGTTGGAATATTTTTGCCTTCCAATTGTAAAAATGCCTCACAATAGAATGCAACAATAAAATTTTTACATGAAAATATATTATTTTCATTTTAAATAGTAAAATTCAAATCCTCCTCAATTTTTTTAGATAGAAATAAACACTAATCAAATTATTCACCATTGAGAGTGTGTAGGATATACAAAAGAGCCAAGAATGGAATGTATAATAATCTTACCTACATTACTAATCTATATTTTAAAATTTCAATCATGGAAAGAAGAAAATGATGTGTTATAGATTCAACTTTAATCCCCCTTTTGTTGTGATTGTGGGTAGCTATAAATAAAAAATCACTAATAGGGTATTAGTAATAACCACTAGCAAAAGTAAAAATACTCTACAAAAGGCCTTAGTGTGACTCCATATATTTTTTGTCCGTGTCAAATAATAAGGCCTTTATAGTGACATGGTTCGTGTTCTCATGGGATAGGCACATTAGTTTATGGATGTCTTCAAGACGAATCCCAAACAAAAAAGAACATGAGTCCATGGTAATTTCTCATTTTGTTCCATAGTGTCAAATATTTTCAAGATAAATTTTAGCAAGTGAGTATCCATGTCATATTTTGGCATGTAAACAATCCCCTGGAAATTAAACTTTTCAATCCATTCCTTGTATGTATCTTATTCTTCTTGGAGAAGTTTAAGGATCAATGTGCACATTATATTTTATATTGTGTATTAACCTCTATGTATGAGATAGTGTTAGACATTTTTGTATTGGTTTTGGGCCTTGGTAGTTAGAAATAGTGTGTAACCTTATAGGTATGGAGGAATATCATCAAAACTTGGAAGTAGGAGGTTAAAACACACGAAGATAGTGGAAAAGTGAAAAATATGGGGTGAGGTTTAATTTTATATAAACATTTTTGGGAGTATTAAATGCAATGGTATTTAATGTGAGTTACACATGATCCATCTATCTACATATGCATTCAACACATCTTCACATGTAGATAGTCTGATATCATATGCAGACCAGATGACTACATAAATAGATAGATTGTTTATATATATAGTCAACCCATTTGCATATGTAGACAAACCATATACATATGCAATTAGCCTATCTACATATGTAGATGAATCATCTACATACCTATTCATATGGTCCATCTACATATGTATTCAAACCAAATGGCCCAACTACATATGCAGATGGATCATTTACATATGTATGTAGATGGCCCATCTGCACATAAAGATAGCCTAACTATACATGCAGATGGTCCATCTACATATTTATATGGTCCATATATACATACATACATACACACACACACACACACACACACACACACACACACACACACACACACACACACACACATATATACATATATACATATATATATATATATATATATATATATATACATATATGTATATATATATGTATATATGTATATATATGTATATATATGTATATATGTATATATATGTATATGTATATGTATATGTATATATATGTATATGTATATGTATATGTATATGTATATGTATATGTATATGTATATGTATATATGTATATGTATATGTATATATATATATATATATATATATATATATGTGTGTGTGTGTGTATATATATATATACATATACATATACATATACATATACATATATATATGTGTATATATATATATATATCTATATATATGTATGTATATATATATATATATATGTATATATATATATATGTATGTATGTATGTATGTATGTATGTATGTATATATATATATATATATATATATATATATACATACACATATATATATATATATATGATCATCTTCATATGCATTCAACCTATCTACATACATATTCAAGTTGTTTACATACATAGTTGGGTCATTTGCATACCTATATAGATTGTCTGGTGTTCGTCTGCAATGTGTATAGAGCACTTGCAGTCTTGCATGTTGAAATTGCATCCCATTGTCCTCAATTTACCCCATTATGATGCTTGATTCACCTAAAACATTATCCACATTCTAAAATTATTCACCATAGTTTTGAAATGGCTTCACCTAAAAAAACCCAAGTGAATTTTATTATTGGCCACTAAAATTTTCCCTAGATCACACTTACTTTAGGGGTTCTACTTGGGATTTTGAAAATTATATGTGTTTTTTCTATTATTATTTTTTATCCCACTATAGTTATAGGGTAACTTCATAGGTTCATATATATTGATATGAGCAACTAACAATTAGTTTACCTAATCTAGTCATATGGAAGTGAACATGCATTATCAGGCCAGATCGCATAGTTTTGAAAATCTTGTCATTCCACTTATTTGCACACACACTTGTGAAATGATGTGATTTGAAATATTTTACCATCACAATTCTTAATAAATAATTAAATATTTATTTTTATGTGATGGATCATCGAATTATTTTTCCAACACTTCAAATGAAAACCAAAATGGAGTTTAGATGTTGAGATGCAACCAAAATAATGTACATTATTGGGAAACATGAAAATGGAATTTCTAGTTGTTAAAACTAGGCATCTTATAGCATGTATGGCTTTCTATGTTTGTGTTAAATCCTTTAGTGGCATCCTAAAATCCTTGAAATGTGCCTTGGGGTTGAAATAACACTTTAAATCTCTAATTTATCTTTATACCATTGAAAATTTCTGATTTGTCTCCTTCATGAGAACCATAGTTTGTCCTATTTTAATGTTTTGAATGCATTTTTATCTTTTTAAAACCCATTGGCTAAGTGTGTCATCCTATTTTTATCCTTTTATTTTATGGAAACTATACATGCATCAAAAAAATTATATTTTGCACAAACCTTAATGTATGGCATTGTAAATGGTTGTATAATCATTCCAAACAATTGCAATGGTTGTAAATATATTAAAACCTATGTTGATTATTTAAAATCTTTTTTATGGCATTAGTATATGGCCACAAAATGGCATTTCAAGGGCTGAAAATGTTTTCTTGAAGGCTTGCATGATAGTTTTATCTCCTTGGATGGCATTGGAAGCCTCAAAGTGGTGCTACCAACTTTGCCCCTTTTTCTATTTTTGGATTTTAACATGGATAATGACATTGGAAATGAATATGGTGCTCCACACATGCATATTTTAATTTTAATTTTGAAATTCAAGCATAGAAAATGGCATCCCACATGCATGCTTTTCTTTCTTTTATTTATTTTTTAATCTCCACTATGGCATTGGTTATGGATGGGGAAAATAAATCTAATAAAATCCCTTTTTAGCTTTTGAAAACCCAAAAATAAACATGTTTTTTTCTCATGTCTTTTGATTTTTGGATTTTAATGAATTTCAAATTTCAAATTGGAAATTTTTGCAAGATTTACACCATGGTACTACACTATTAAAAAGTCCACAAAAATCCCCACCATGGATAATTCTACAAGTTTCACACCATGAAATTTCACTTGTGAATAATTCTATGAGTTTCCCACTGTGAAATTGTGCTTGTGGTGAATTCAAAAAGTTTTCCACTAGTGTAAAGTTTGGAAAAATACCCACTGTGGAAAAAAATTTGACTTTCACATCAGGGGATTTCACCTAAGGAGAATTTTATGATATTTTCACTATGGGATTTCACCTATGTATAATTTTATGAAATTAGCACCATGGGATTATACCTTTGGAGAATTCTATGAAATTTACATTATGGGACTACTCCTTTAGAGAATTTTATGAGATCCACACCATGAGATAGCACCTATGGATAATTATACAGTACTTTAATTGGTGAAAAGTATGCAAAAATCCCCACTATGGATAATTCTAATAGATTCACACTAGTGCAAAGTCTATGAAAAAATCCAATTTTTGAAAAAGAAAAAAACTCCACTTTTTCAATAACAATGAAAACTCAAAGATATTTGAAAATTATTCTAAAAAATACCCATGATTTCACTATGAGTACAAAATTCCATTACAACTTTTTTGTATTTATTATAATGTTTTCTTGAACATTTTTTCTAAAACAAATGATTTTATCAATCTTTTGACTTTACCCACAGTTCCACTTTGACATTTATCTCGCCAAAATTTATCCAAATATTTTTTTTTTTAAATACACTTTGCCAACAAATCATTATGAAACTGAAAAGAACAACTTAAAATTAATTTTTGAATGAAAACAAGATGATATAAATCCTAGGTAATTTTTAAGAAGTGTTGAACAGAAAAATAATCCATGCATAACAAGCAAAAAAAATAATAAGTGTCAAGTACCATCAAATGCCAAATTCCTAGTGCTAAAACAAACAAGTATCAAAAATATTTTTTTTGTTGATTTTGACCCACATGTTATGATATTTATTTGTGCATGATTTTCTTATCAAACCTAAGTTGATCATTTTAGAATCTAAATAAAAAATGTTTGAAGGCAAAAAATACCAACAAGACTCATAAGATGACATTGAAATGGCAAGTTTGAAAAAAAATATTATTGGTGTACCAAAAAATTACGTGTGCAAAATTTTTAACTACAACAATAATTATAATTATAATTATAATTATAATTATGGTTCATTTTATAAAAAAATTAAGATTTAAATATGTCACATCTATTTAGATAATTCAATGTACGTGTTGATAATCTTGTTGTTTGTGCTTCAAAACCAAATATTGTAAAGTTGAACCTAATGTTGATTGTATTATTATTGAGGTTTTCAGACCTAAAATCTCTTATTTATATAGTAACTAACCTATTTTTTAATATGACAAACATATCAATTATTTTATGTAATAAAATTATTTTGATCACAATGATTATGTCTTAAATTGTGGTGATTATCTATAATTTAATGGAAACAAAGTAATTTTTAGTTCAATTAGTTTATAGTCAATGTTTATTCTTCAATATTTACCTAAAATTTCTCAAATTGAAGAGTCTTCAAGACAAATAATTGGAGAAACAATCCCTATAAACTTAGATACTGAAGAAGATCCTAAATTTATTTACCTATGTATATAATTTACAACCAAGGAAAAGGTTTTATTTACCAAGTTGTTTAAATAATTTGTTGTTTTTTGTTAGTTTCATAAATATACTACATTGCTTGTTTTAATATTGCTTTCTTATTAGAACACCCCAAAAGAACCAATGAATTTTTTACCAAACTATGACACTAAGTAATATTTATAAATTATGTATTTTTGGAAGGATAAGTGTATTCACAATACAAGGAAGAAGGAAATAATTTATAACTTTGGTTGTTTGAGTAGAGGAAGCTTATCAATAAAAACCCTAGAGTACCAAAAAAAATCATTGACAAGCATGGATAGAATTTGTATGTCACATTAATGAGAAACAAAACTTGGTTTGTGGTTACATGGCACAGAAAGGTTCATCCTAATCTATTTCCATTTATGGTAACGAAGATATTTTTATTATAATAATTGGCACATTAACAGGGCACAACTCAAAACCTACAAATGGATCCAATTTCTTCCAAGGACAAAAATGCATCAATATCATCTAAATAACCTAAACATAAGGCTAACAAGCCAAAAAATCACCAAAAACTAGCTAAGGAAACACCCAAATATATGACTAGGGTTGATCCTTCATAATCTAAAGCCAACACTAGTAGGGAAAATTTTAAAAATATGAAGGATGTGCCTATGGGGAATGAATCCCAAAGAAAGAATCCACTAAATTAATAAAGCAGACATATTATTTTTTGGAAAAGACATTAAAATAAGTTGAAGTTAATTTTTTGGTATCCTAATGGTCACCCATGTGTTATTGCTTTTGTAAATTTTAACACTTACTCTTTCTACTTTCTATGCAAACACATCATGTAAGTATCCTTGCGTTCTCACCTGAGGCACAAAGAGGGAAACTGTGAAGGGTTGGGGTTAGATGTAAATGGACTCATTCATATTATTTTTCACTCACCTCACATGCATGGGTTTATTTATGCCTTGTTCTAAACTTATTTAATCAATACAATGTAATAGGCATACATTCATGAAAATAAAAGTAAACATAATCACATCAATATGGGCAATGGTGATAGTTAAATACATGTGTGTAACTCCATTAAAAACATTTATAATCAAATGAATCTATCATCAAGTGAATTAATAACATTAGATTAAGCACAGTAACAATGTTATATGGCTATATATATATTATGATGATAACATTATCATTTACTTTGTTCATTAACATTACTTAACAATCCATGATTACAATGTTTATCAAGGTGTTTGATAGCACTTAACAGTATTACATGTAAATATGTTATTTTCTCTCTCTTTCTAAAAATATATCACCATTATAGAAACACTTCATTGTGTCTCTCATTATTCACTCTCTTTTCCTTCCTAAGTATTTTCCTTATATAGGCATTCCACAACTTTGCATGTTACTTTGTAGCTCAACTACCATTAATTGGCAAGTAATACCTTTTTCACCCACTTGGCTGTTAATGTGGTGTTCAATTCTAGTTCAACTACCTCACCATCTTATATCACTTCCCAATTTCATGTCATAATAAATTCATCAATCATAAATCTCATCGTTTATTCTCTATGATCTCCATTATGGTTCTTGGACACATGTGGTCTTTACATGTCTTGATCATGTTTTTTTGTTATATATGTATATAGACTTAATATTTTCAGATTGTGCCTATCTTATTGGTTACCCCTATTGGTTATGCATACATGGAATGGTTATCTATTTTCATTCCACTCTCTACTGTCTTGGGCTTCTAGCATCTATCTCTGCGTCTATATAATATGGTTGTGCACTCTTAATCTTGGTTATATTTATATTTGCCCTGAAGTAAATTTTTCATCCTTCCTCTTGTTTAATCTTGTTTTCAATTATTTTTTTTATATCCTTTTCATGTCTTTTTCCTTTAAAACTTATCCAATCCATGTTTGTATTTCTCTTATCTCCCCTTGTTTTGCCTCTCTCGAAGTGGTTTCAATCTTGGATGTTTATTTATTATCTTAGCACCATCATATGCACTAATTTTCATTTTTCCCCCATATTATATAATCTTAATGTTACCTCTACATACACCTCTTTCATTAATTCTCTTCTTGGTCCTTAGGTACTCCCATGTGTACCCATACTTCACCAAAATCTTGAGCAATAAAGAATCAAAGAATGAATGAGTGAAAAAGATTTAAATAATTCAACCCTATGTTGTTGAAGAAAATAATTTTAGGGAATATTTCATCAAATCTTCTTAAAAATCATCCCATATTTTTAGTGTTATCTTGATGTATTCCTCAATGACTACTACTTATACACCCAATCCATTCAAAATTGGCAGTTATTCTAGGAGTGGCTCAACTTGTTGCTTTACCTTGTTCAAATTTTGAATAGATTCATTCAGTATTTTCTCAAGGAATTTTTCCTCATTTATGGTCTTCAATATCATCCCCAATAATTATTTCTCTATCTCATTTTTCTTCATACTTATTGTGTAAACCAAATATTCCACCTCTTGCAATAATGTTTTGTGTTGCTCCTTAGTTTTCATGGTATAAACCTAGGTGGTTATCAATTTCTATTTATTCTCTTTTTTATAGAGACACATTAATTATTTTAATTTTATTAGATAAATTTTTTTTTAAAAATTCCACCATAGTTTCATTTCAAAGATCTTCTTTAACACATCTTCATAATTTTGTAATTACTCAACAAACTCAAATTGGGTTTTCTTTATTTCCTCTTGCACATCTTTGACACCTATCCTTTCTTCAAGAATTGATCAATCATTATTCTAATAATATCCATGGGTGTTGCTTGATAAATTTTAATTCCATCTATTAGGTTTTTCTTATCCCTTATAAATCATTCACATAGATTTAGAGCCTTAGGCTCCATGATAGCTTCCTTATTCTCTATCACTTGGCACCTCTCATTTTCTTCCTCCAGAATGTTTTTTGATTTGGTGCGATTTTATCCTCTTCATAGATGGATTCATATATTTCCATCATGGTGTGTCTATGATAATAATAAATTATTTTATTCAACAAATTTTACCTAGTCACTTCTATAGCTAGCTTTGTTTCCTACTTGTGCACCACTCATATTGATATGGTTTACAAGACCTAAGTATCAACCCTCATGGGATTATTTATAAGTTTTTAATTATAAATATGTTTTTAATTAAAAAAATATCTCCTTGGTATATTATTCCATATCAAATGACACCTACTTACATATTATTATTTCATGATTGGGCTTAATTATTTCCCATAAATATAGATCTTCTTATTTACGGCCCTTTGGATACATGTGCAGATGGTGTGTTACAATTATTATTATTCATAATATCCTTTATAAAATGGGATATATTCCACAAATATTGTCTCATCCTTCACCTCCCCTCTTCATCTTTCTTCTTCAGCTTCAAATTGTCATTGTTTAACCCTTCTTCAATAGGTTGCTCAACTTGGGGCTCTACCTTGGAGTCCATATCCTTAATATGATTCATGGATGCACCAAATAATTTTTACAACATCATTGCTTACAAGTTTTTATTGTTCTCAATTTATTATTTATTTATACCTTTTGTGCATGGATCTGGTTCTACAGACCCTTTTTGTTCTACTTTTTGTTATTTTTCATTGACACCAAGGGAGTCTTGAGCTACATATTTTATAAATGGTTAATACATATTTGTGTGTGAGTATTTTTGGGTTTTTTCTTACTCTAACCCATTTTTTTTATTTAACCTTTTCTTATGGTGGATTTGTAACTTCATACCTAACCTTAGGTGGCATCTATCATTTCGGCCTTGGAATTTCTTTCCTAATTTTTTGTGCAGTTATTTCTATAGCATTACAAAGGAAAACCTTGTCTTATCCTTGAACTATTGACTTTTAATCTCCAATATTTCATCATATGAATCTATATCTTACAAGACTTATGGTATATGATTCAAATACCTTGTCTAATTTTCATTTAATCTTCTCTTATTCTTCTTTGGAGGTTACTCTTCTGACATTATTTCTTATGATTTTTTTCATAAGAAATAATAGCACAAACTTATTATTTGTATTTTATTGAAAGGTGATGAATGTGAACTCCTTGGCATTTTAATATCTATCAAATTAAAATCATCTTGTCCCTAATCTTACACACTAGTGATCTTCTTCTTCAGTTGGAGCATAAAGAAGAGTTCTATTTTCAGCCTTCTATGGTAATAATTGAGTTGGGTTTATGATTAACTTAATTTAATACACATCATCCTCTTATTTATGAATGGACTCACCTAGTCACACTTATTTCATTCGAAGGGTATGGATTTACACATCTATCCCTTTTGCTTATATCATTATATTTTGTGTGTTCTTTATGTCATTCATTGCATTGACATATTACTGCATCATGAACCCATATGGAAACTTCAACCATTATGTCATCTATTCATTAGATAATTTGATATTTACCAAATATTAGTGTTTAATTGAAACAAATTTGGATTTTTCCTTTAGTATTTTTTGGATAATCCTTGGTACACACCATTCATCCCATATGGGTTCATTTAATTACATGAATCACTAGTCCACTTTGACCTTGTATTTGGGGGAGATGAACCTATGACAAGTATACATATGGTAATTTGACATTGGATACAAGAATTATACATATTATAGTCTTATAAAATAGTGTTATCATCAGGATTATGTCATACTTGAAATTTTCCCTAGTTCTATGCACCTTTTATGTGCCTTCAATAATTGAATCTTCTATTAACTTGGAGACTGTCCATTTGTCCATTATTTTTTATTGCACAGCACACCCTAATTCATACATAATCATGGAACACATTTTTTACCTCTTTTTCTACTCCTACTTACACATGGATAATTAGTCTCAGCACTCTCAAGTTGCCGTGGTGGATTATCCTAGTTTTTATAATGAACTAGGTCATGTAACCACCTCTATTAGAAATACTAGATTCATGCAAGAAAACTTCATATAAAATACTTAATATGAAATTAGAGTCTTGATCTCCCAATTTTCCTTTAAAAATGTGGATTACTTATTTATCTCAAGCCACTCTAGGGGTTACTTTGATTTTCATGCTAGTTAGGCCTCCAAAATTAGTCCTATGAAGACAACCAAGTTTATGTGATAAAGCTTTCTATTTTACACTTGGTCCAGAATTGGCTCCTTATTAAACTTATGGCACTTGGATAAATTACTTGAAAACTATCTTATAATCCTAAATAGGTCTGTTATAGGTGTTTCAAATATTTCTAAATTTCTAGACCTAATTAGACTTCCAACCCCTAATTAGGTCTTCAAGGTTAAATTTGATAAATTATAGTGCTAATTAGACTATTATTTCTGATCAAATCTACATCAAAATTATTTAAGTCTTATATAACTAATTAGACTTTAAAGTTTGATTAGGTTTATGGAGGGGTTTGTTATTAGTTTTAGTGTTGATCAGGTGTTTTCCTTGATTAAGTCAATGAGATAGAAGTGATGGTTTTCCTTTGGTATCTAAGCTTTTATTATCACTTCGGTATATCAGGATTTAGCCCTATGCCTTAATGTTTTAATCTATACCACATACTTGATAGGTCTGTAAGGCCTCAGATGTGTCTTCATTATGTTAATTTGATATTAAAACCCAATGGGGTCTATGACTCCTTGTTGCATGTGCATCAACATAGGAAACAAAATTATACAAACATTAGTTAATTTTTATTTTTTTAGGTGTGATAAGTCCTATTTTTTCATAATATATGTTTTTAAATGTTCAAGAATTGATCTCTAGGGTCTATTTTTCATTTTCTTGCCAAAACCAATAATTCCAAATTTTTTATTGGTTTTGGCCTATTTGAAAGGTTTGAGTGAATTACAAAGATCATGGTTTTTATGAAAGTATAATTTGGGCTTTATTATGTGTTGTATATTTCATTTATCCCTTACTATGGTTGTAATTGTTAAAAACTGTGTTTTCTACCTAGATAAGTCTTAACCAACATAGGAATTGGACTAGATGAAGCATGTTGAGGAAGTTTAGGAGTGGTTGATTACTTATAATGATAATAATCTAAGGTTTTTTATTTTTTTAGTGGATTTAAAATTAAAACCATATATGCATAATCTCACAATTGTATAAAAATATGGATAAAAACTAATTTAGAGTTGGTTGAAGGTGCAATTATGTGTAAGGGTAAGGGTTTGTGTATGTAATAGAGGTGAAAACATATGCAATAAATATTTTGGTATAATATATGTTTGAAATTAGTCTATTTATATTTAAAAATACAAAATACACATGTTATATTATGATTCTTTTATTCTTCAGGTTGATTCTTGAGTGATAAAAGTGTAAAACAGGGTCTACATTCTAAGAAAATAGGGTTACAGTCAAGGAAAGACACTATAACAGTATTATTTTGAATGTTCAAGAGAAAATTTCACTTTTAAAGGTAATATATACAATTATAGATATTTATACATAAATTATTAACCCTTGGCAAGTATTTTATCAAATTTTTTAATCTCAACCTCCTTATAGACCTATAAACCCTAAATCAAGATTTAAATGACAAAAAGTGACTTTTCAGGACAATGAACCATAAGAAAATACTCAAACCTAGTGTATAAGTGACTTGGATTTTATAATAAGTATTACAATTGGTTTTTAAAGTTATTTATCTCTACAATTCAAGGAATGGGTGGTTGTGTCAAACAAGCTTGTAAGTTGCTAGCAAAATAGTGTTTTAGGTGGATAAACTCAATTTTCTCCCAAAATATAAGTCTAATTCCTATAAATTTTTGTTTATATCTACTTTAAGGTGTAATAAATAGGATAATAAATTTTTTATCTCTTCAATATATTTCTAATAATATTGATAAATGACTATGTGAGTTGTAGACCTATGTTAGGCCTAAAGATAGGGCTAAAAGATAAGAGTTTGATCTCTCCACACATGACCAAGTCTTGAAAAGTTATATGGATCATTGATATTCCTAATATATAATGTTTTTAATTATTCTTAGGATCATCTCCATAAAAAATTCAATCTATAATTATCTTATTCACAAACTATGTTTAAAAGAGAGGCTACAAGCCTATGCAAACAAAATAAACTAGCCAAGAATAAACTTGCAGACCCTAAAGACTTAATTGCACCATTTTTGGTATCTAATCATGGTTGATATCTTAGAAAGGATACAATATTTATTAAGTATTGGTGGCAGTGAAAATAAGCCTAAAAATGACATTAAGAAAAAGAGAGTAGGAAAAGGTTCTTCAAAACTTTGAGAAAGGAAAATGAGTTTAATGGCAAGGAAGAAGCCCTAAATCCATTTAGGCTTAGAAATTTAATAATAAGGAGCATATATAAGCTCAAAAATAAGTACCAATGTGAATAAGGACCAAGTGTACCAAAAGACTAGGTTGGAAAGAAGTAACCTAGATTTGTTGAGGAAGAGTAGGCACATTGAGGCCTGAAGTGAGAGAAAAAATTAAGGTGGTCACATTGAGTCTTAGAGGAAGGAGAAAGAGGTTGAGATAAGATGTAATATCAAAATGAATATCTCAATTGAAGTAAAATGTCACAAAAATATGAAAGAAGATGCCAAGAAAAAAAAGTTGGATATAGAGGAAGAGATAGTTGAATTAAAATAAAAGTTGGGTCTTATGATAGAGCTACATCAAGAGGAATAAATCCAATTTTGTGTTTTTAAGTTGAGAAGAAAATTAAAATGGCCTAAAAAGATACTAATAATAAAGAGAACAAGGCAGAGATTGAGTACCATGATTAAATAAGAAAGAAGTAAACTAAGAGTTCATAGAGGATTGAAGAAAGGAGTTGAAGGTAGTAATAAGCTTGAGAAAGAGTATTTTGAGGAAGAAAAAGAAGTGTTCATTTGTGAACTATAGGAAGGAACAATGTTTGGTTAATAAGATATGGATGAGATAAAGTACTTTATAATCTTAGTCTAGTATGAGGAAGAGATTCCAGTCTTAAAGGTGTCAAAAAGGGAAAATGAGCCTCTAATTTTCCAATCTAACTATTTATATGAATGTGTGATTAGAGGTTAAAAATTAATGTAGGTAAAAAAGAACAAGAGTTTGTCATAAAAGGAAAAAAGGTATAATTACCTCTTGAAGGCAAAGGCAAGACACTTAAGAGTCATAGACCTCAAATAGAGGTATAAGGCAAACCAAAAGAGAGTTTCAATATTATTTAAGATGGGGATGATAGAAATCAAGAAGGAAGTTTTATTTCAAGTCAAAAAGAGATTTAAAATTGTCCACAAGATAGAGAAGGTAAAGTTTCAAAGTAAAGTATTATATTGCATATAGAATCACCTCAAGAAAATAGAGTTGCATATCTCAATGGAGTAGAAAATCAAGGATGAAACAAGGACATAATCCTTATGATGGTGATAACAATAATGGTCTAAATAATTAGTTCCTTACACCCACAAGGGAGAAATATGATAAGAAAATGGTGGAAGATAAATATGGAGCATCAAATGATGTGGTCATGAAGAGTCCACTCAAGGACAAATCAAATGGAAAATAAAAAGAAGAAAAGGAAACCATGAATAGTCTTATATGGTTACAAACTATACAAGGAATAAAGGTTAGAAAAAAGACAAGGAGAAGTTGGATTTCTTAGAACATGGGTAGGAAGAAATTAGTCTTGAACAAGATAAAGGAGTTGTGTTCATACCAAAATTAATATATCATCGTAAAGGAGATTTGAAGATCTATGACAGAGAATAACATCATCTCAATAATAAGGATGAGGATGAAGGAGACTTGGGATAGAAAAACAAATTCCTAGAAGGGGTTATGCAGCCTCAAATTTTCATTATAACATGTTATATCAATGGTGATTATGCAAGTACATAATTTCAAGATCAGGAAGACCCTTATGATAATGAGATGAGAATAAGAAGGGATTCATCTAAGTTTAAGATAGAAAAAAGAGGAGAATGGAGTAATAAGAGTTCCAAAACTACATGAAGTTTGACATCAATAATATAATAATGATGACAAAATAATAGAGGTTAGTTTATCTTCATTCCATGGCATCAATTTTTAAGTGGATTCCACAAGAATTTGAGCCAAATGATCAGATGAAAGGTAAGGAATGTTTTCTATACATTTACTTATTCAATTTCAATGAGAAGTTAGTAACCTATGAGATGAAAAGAGTCCTATAAAGGGTATTATGTCAATATGAATTCAAATTATAAGTCAAGGTAATGAATTTAAGGAATCAAGAAGCTATCATATCTATTTTCAATAGTAAGGAAAAAGAATTGCATGTGTAGGTCTTAAAAGGTTATAAAGATCAACATAGTGGAGGAACAAGGTTCTTAACACCTTCTCAATGTAATTGAACCATAGTTGTAGTGTCAAATGCATGGAAAAATAGCTTATATTTGGTATTTTATGAAATATCAATGAATTGTTAAAGGTAAATTAAGGAAGCACTCATGATATCTAATAGTGACTTCAGATTTTAGTGTATCAAGACAAGTAAAGAAGATAAGAGAAGGCAAATAGATGGCAAGTTTGAATTGAAAAGGTGTATAAAAAACTTAAGGAGTAATTATTCACATATATATTCAAGGAAACATCTATAAATTAAAGGAACTTACAAAAAAAAGAGTATACAGGGATGAACAGATGATAAGTGACAAGAAGATAAAGAATAAAACATAAAACATAGAGAAAATTTCAGTCAAAGGTGAAATAATTTTAGTTGAGAAAGAACTCTTAAATCCATAGAGGAGTAAGTTTTATAGGTCATCACGAAGAAAAAAATTATATCTATTTATGGAATCCTTCTTTTTTAATTGATGTAAATTTAAAAAGTGTGAAAGAAGTTAAAAGATGGGTCAAAATTTAAAAAATAACCTAAGATTTGAGTAAGCATATTGAAGAAGGTCAAGAGTAAATCCAAGTATATGGGGAGATTAGTAATAGCCCAAGATTAATTCTTACAAAATCACCTTTATAAATTTTAGGTTAGGAATAGGTCAAGAGACTCATTGATAATCTCAAAGAAGGATCAAGGGACCAAAAGGCAAAATAGGGGCAAAAAAATGAGTGTAAAATTGTTTGATCATGTTCTTAAGGGAAACATAGTTGTGGGTGATAATAAGTCAAAATAGGTTCCTAATATAGACCTTGAATAAGGCAATGATACTCTATGGTTAAGGAAGAATGGGGAAAGAATGAACCAAGTGAAGGTTGAGAATGGGCATTTTAGAGTCCATTATATCAATGAAAATTGTGAGTACATAGCTAAAAATGTAAAGGAGTGGAGAAACATGATTTTGTGGAACAATGAATAAGTTGTTTTCTTTAATTTTTTTGTTTCGTGTGCAAGTATATCTAAATAAGGTTTATAAATCAACAAAATGAGGAGTGTCGTCAAAGAGGAAAGATGCATACTTAAAGAGAATACAAGATTGAATTAGTCTTTATCAGTTCTAGGAACACCATTGGATATACGAGTACATAGGACAAGAGGATAAAGGAGAAATGTTTAAAGAGAGAAGAATATTATTTACAAAGATCATCTATAGTTAATATGAAAATAATCATGAAGACTCATGAGTAAGAGCTCATGAACATTTTCAACCTTTGGAGTCTGCTGCAGGTGTATCAACATAGAAGACCTAATTATGCAAAAAATAGTCATTTTTATTGTTTTTAGGTGTGATAATTTATATTTTCCCCTAATATAGGTGTTAAAATCCTCAAATTCTCAATAATTGGTCTCCAATGTCTATTTTGTATTTTCTTGCCGAAACTAATAATTCATTTTTTTGAATTAGTTTTACCATGTTTGAAGGGTTTGAATGAATTTCAAGGATCATAGTTATAATTTAAGGATAATTTGGGTCTAAATATGTGTTTTATATGTCATTTATCTCTTCCTATAGTTGTAATTGTTAAAAACCATGTTTTCTACCTAGATAAGTCTTACCCAATGTAGGAATTAAACTAGATAAAGCATGTTGAGGAAGTTTAAGAGTGGTTGAAAACTTATAATGATAATAATCCAAGTTTATTTAGTTGGTAAAGGAATCTACAGGTTAAAACATATATGTGTAATCTCAAAATTGTATAAAAATATGGAGAAAAACTAATTTGGAGTTGGTTGAAGGTGTGATTTTGTGTAAGCATAGCGGTATGTGTATGTAATAGAGGTGAAAACATATTTAAAAAATTGGTATAATATCAGTGTGAATTTAGTCTATTTCATTTTTTTTTTTCAAAGTACACATGTTATTTAATGATTATTTTATGCTTTATGTTGTTCCTTGAGTGATAAAAGTGTAAAATATGGTCTGTAGTCTAAGAAAATAGGGTTATAATCAAGGAAAGACACTGTAATAGTATTATTTTGAAATTTAAAGATACAATTTCACTTGTAAAGGTAATATATATCATTATATATCTTGATCCATACATTATTAACCCTTGGCAAAAAATTTAGTCTTTACAACCTCCTTTTTTTGGTTTTCAACATCCCTATAGGCCTACAAACCCTAAATCAAGGTTTAAGTGATAAAAAGTGACTTTATAGAAGAAAAAACTATTTAAAAAAAACCTCAAACTTGGTGTATATGTGCCTTGTATTTTATACTAAGGGTTAAAAGTGGTTTTATAATATTTTGAGCTCTAAAATTCAAGGTACAGGTGACTTTATCAAACAAGCCTATAAGTTGTTGACAAAATAATGTTTTAGGTGTGGAAACTCAATTTTATCCCAAATTATAATTCTAATTACTCTAAAATTTTGTATGTATCTAATTTAAGGTTTCCTCAATATTTATCAAATTTTTTATCTCTTTAAGATCTTTCTAGTAAAAGTTATAAATGATTGTGTAAGTTGTAGACCTGCATTAGGCCTAAAGACAGGGCTAAAAGATAAGAGTGTAATCTCTCCACGCAAGATCAACTATGAAAAGTTTATAAGTATCATTGATAGACATAAAAAATAATTTTTTGAATGATCCTTAGGATCATATCCATAAAAATATAAATATAGAGTTATCTTATTCATAAACTAAGCTTAAAGGAGAGGCTATAAGCCTATGCAAACAAAAAAAACTAGACAAGAACAAAGTTACAGACCCTAAAGACTCAATTGCATCACTCCCCTCTACTCCACATGTATTTATAAGAATAATTTGAACATTTAATATAATGAGGATCCTGTGAGTAATCAAAATTGTGCTAATTATGGGTCTTAAACCTGATTGGGTCTTAGGGGCATTCAACCAAAACATTTACTATTTGAATAGGAAACTCCAATGAGGTATAGGAACTATATTAAATAACATCCCAATTTTATTGGTGTTTTTCAATCTTGATTAAAACTAGGATTTTTTATTGTAAAAATTAAAAAATTTGAAACATGTTGACCTCCTTGCCAAGCCTAATAAGGTTTGGGAGGCCATTTTCTACCCTTCTTTAGTTTTCCCCCATATGTTGGGCCTCATTTTTCCATTTTATGAACCATATACATTTCCAAAAATATCATTTTATCCCAATCACAATGATGTTTTCATTTTTTTGGAATATTTATTTTAGTAAAATTTGTTCGTGTTTTCATTCTCTATTTTACTAGTGGAATTTTAGATGCAATATTTGACTTATTTTTTAGACTTTTGGTAGGCAAAATGTAAAAGTGGTATAGCATTATGGAGGGAAAATATGGTTGGTGAGGTTAAATTAATGTTTTTAGCTCTATTTTAGAGTAATACCACCTTTTTATTGGAGTTAAATTTTCTATATATACTCCCACTTGAGACTATCCAAGGGTTGTCTCTTTGTTTATCCCTAGATAAATATCAAACTAGCCACTTAATTTATGATTTTTATAGTTTAATTTCTCCTCTCTTGTTCCCATATCTTTATGCTGGTGATTTATGCTTAAATGATTTTGAACACTCAAAATTTATGATACACAATGATATTTTTATTAATTAAAGTTTTAAAGATTTGGTATCATTGCCTACACATGTAAATGGTAGTAGTGTTATTTTTCTTCTCATTTATCAGTCCTTAGACTCTTGCATTAGCTTTGTTGGTGGTTATGCATACATGATTATAGTGATAGATTGATTTCATGGAAATTTTAAATCGGGAATAATGGATTTGGTTTCATGATAATAGGCTTTTTATTCTCTTTTTTCCTTTCTCTTTTATCAATTTTTATCTATTTTAGCCAAGTTTAGAGTATGTTCTAAATGAAATCCATTTCTATTCATTTATCTCAATTACTATCTCTATCTAATTTTAATTCTACTTATGCATTTTTGAATTGACTAATGTAATGAACCCATAAATATCAATGGCATTTCATTTTATTAAAAACCCGTAAACATTGATTTCTATTATTGGGCTTAATTTGAAAATGCAAGTTTGTTTTATTTCCTAAAACCTACTTAAAACCTACATGAACAAGATAATGAAACTTACATTCCCTCTAAATCCATTAAAATACCAAAAAAATGTTAAAATTAAGTTTAATATTCCAAACCATCAAGTCCCTTGATTGGAATAATTATGCATAGACCAATTGGTCACCTAGTATGTCATGACCTGGTAATAATAGACCTTAGGGAGACCCTATGGGTATACTTTTAGGAGATAATGAATGAGGGACTATCCCACATAATTTATTTTGATGAATGACACATCAACATATTTGCACTATAATGAGGTCATGAGTGGGAATATTTTGAAACTTATCATTTATTTTGGGTCTTTTGGCCTGTCCTTTACATTTTTCCCACCCTAATGTGTGCTTGAAACACACATCAATAGATTGGTGCTATAAATATGGAGTGATTTGAATATTTTCATCTATAATTTATATTATGTGTTTTATCTTATCCTTTATGCTTTCCCAACCCCGTTGTGTGCCTTTAGAACACTTAAATGGCTGGCACTAGGAGGGCATGAACTAGAATTTAAAAAAAACTTAAAACTTTAATTTTAGAAGCATTACCCAGAATGACATTCTAGGTATTAAAAAAAATTTACCCACCAATGGCCTTTACTTTGCTTGGTAGAGGTGGTTTCCCTATGAACATTCTAGGGCTACCTCATAACTTGCTTAAGAATTTTGATAATTTTTTTCTAAAATACACATAAGGTGGGTTTCCAGTTACTAAAGAGAACATTCAGGAATTCAAATATTCAATTATCTAACTCAAATATAATATGAATACATTGCTTTCCACCTATTTCCTTACTCTTTGTATGAGGTTACTTATGGATGGTACCTTGTCTTATCAGATGGATGTATCACCTTGTGGGTTGCCTTTGAAAATGCATTTGTTAACCATTTTAGCATTCCAACCGACCCTTCTACCCTATACTATTAATTATATAACACACAAAAGGATATTAATGAACCCATGAGTACATTCAATGTTTACTTTCATCAATTTTATAGGATTTTGAAAGACCCATTCCTAAAAACAAAAGTGGTTGCTAACAAAATATATTTAAAAATGTTGGATCCCTTGATTGTTATGCTTATCTAGAGGACTCTATTCACTCTTATATATATATATATATATATATATATATATATATATATATATATATATATATATATATCAATGCCACATGGTTATGGTGTTAATTCATTTTATTCATTAGGATAGTCAGGTGTTTACACCCAAAATTCATTAATTTATTGGTCTACAAGTCAACCTATGCACCAATTTATGCCTTATGATGAATCATTACCTTTCTCTTAAAACCAACCAAACCTCCTTGTGACCTATGAGAACTTCACTTATGCATTTAATTCATGTAATTATGATAATTAAACATTTAATTGATAGGATATGTTCACTTGATTTAGTGATCAAGTGTCTTTTAGTGTTATTTCTAATCAAGTTTCATTATTTTCAAGAGATTCCCAATAAGAAATGCATGGGTTGACCTATGATACCAAATTCCCAAGTTCAAAATTTAGGATGTAAGGATGTGGAAATGAGACAAGTGTTGAAGCTATCTTATTGATTGAGAATGTACCATTCTCTAGGTAAGAACTAGTTTAGAAGAGTAGTGATGAAGATGAGACTGATGATGAAATATCAACACTTATTTCAAGGGAATTCATGGATGAAAATTAGAGAATAAAAGAGATACCTAAATAATAATATAAATTAGAAACCTTGTGTAATCATCCTAAGGTTTAAATGGAACAATTTAAGTGGCTAGATGAATAAGATATATTATATGCATCTGAAACAAACCTATGATACATTGTCATTCTTACATGTGGAAAGTTAATTTAGGAATATCAATAGCTTAGTTGTAGGAATTTAAATCCCATATTATCATTGGATATGGATGAAATAGAATAAAATAGTGTTTGAATTGGTTGTCACTATGAGGAAATAAACTAACAGAGTATAAATTTGAAGATATCCCTCTCCAAGGTAGTCTTGATTTTTATTCAATTAGAAAATCCTTGAATGGTGTAGTCCTAAGGGTTCTCACCACTAAAAAGAAGCATTTATAAGTTGATGATAGGTGGAAAATTTTGAAAATTAGGTTATTGCCTCAGAGATTTAAATCATTTAGAGAAACCTGTAAAGTATGATTTCAATAGTCTAGCATTCCTCTTAGTAGTGGAGGTAATCAAATTACAAATGAATAATCATGATCATGGTGGTTCAAATGAATAAATGATACCAGTGGTAGTCAAAGCTGAAAATAATTTGATCTATTATAACTCTCTACATAATTCAACCACCAATAATAAAATTAGAAGGTCATTAATGTGGGAATAACATATCTTGTCCCTTCTAGGTGATAAAAATGACAAGAATAATTATCTCTTATCATTCTTATTAGGAAGATAGCAATAAAAAATTAATACACTAATTGGATACCACAAAGAACATGCCTTTATCAGGTTGGGTCTTTCAATAACTTAAATATGTGTTGATACCCACCCTTATTAATTACCATAATTTACTATACAGGTAGAGGTCTTTATCAAACCCTATCCCAAGTGATTTTTGTAAATTAAATGTAAACACATTGTTGAATTTAATAATGAGAATCTACTTAATTTTCATGAGAACATCATAGATAATACTCTTTGGGATGGTGTGTATGAATGAAAATGGAAAAATCATCATAAATACATATTTACCTTTGGTATGATCCCTACCAACCTTCTTAAAATATTGAATGTGAATACATTTTATCTTGTGTCTAATAATTAAGAACATAATATGGCCTATTCATGTGAGATTCCTAAAACTCTTTCTTCCAGGCATGGATTAGCATAGAAATCTCAAGTAAATACCTTCTCTTTACTTTCCTGATTTTGTTTTATATTTTTATTTCTTAATTTTATTTATTGTTTATCTTTATTTTCATTTTTGGTCCATCCTCTCATTTTACCTTATTGGTCTAGCCTATATTTTTTACCCTACAAGTTCTTCATTAATCAAAGAATGAGAAAGAATGGTTTGTACATAAATAGCACAATGTTTTGTTGTGTAATTATTCTTAGTAGGTTTTAGCTTAAGATTATATGTCTAAGTCATTTTTTAAATCTTAGGTTATCTTATGCATTCTAAATTTGTTCATGTTTGGTTGATTTTGGGTAAAATATTTGGTCTTTAAATATATTCTCCTCAAACCATGTACCAAAATCCACATTTTAATGATTTCTAGGTTTACTTGGATGAACATGATGCAGTTAATATCTAGGGTGAAAAATATTTTTTTTTTCCTTCTATTTTCCATGGTGGTCCCCAACCCTGAATTGAGATAGTTAAAATAAAGAAACAAAGAAAAAATCAATTTCTGAAAAACTCAATTCCTAGGTGATTCAAGAAACCTCTATCAAGACTATGGATTCTTAGATGTTATTAGAGAAAGGCCTTAAATAGGATTAAATACATCTCCATTGAGGCTATAGATATATATATATATATGGTAGCTAAATAATGTCCATGCAAGTGTTCTCAAGGTAAGATTCACTATCTCAATGGTTAGATCTATAATATATAGTTCCTATAGGTTCCATGAAGTGGTAGTTAACTCATTTTCACACACTAGGTCAATGAAAATATTGAATTTGGTCTTGTAGTCATTCCCTTATTTTCCTCTCTTGAATCCATTCATGTTCCATGCACTATATCAACTAGATATTCTAGGTTTGTAGACACATTTCTATAGTTTTAAAATACTCAAAAGTAATATCTAATAGATTCACCATTTATTATTGCTTGCATAGCATGCCTTAATTCCTCTATAATCATGGAACCCCTTTTTTCCTCTTGCTCAATTCCTACTTACATTTGCAAATAATTGGTCTTATCACTCTCATGTTTCCTTTGTGGGTTATCTTGATTTGTAGTTGAACTAGATCATGTGACCACATCCATGTGAGAAAACTTCATATAAAATACTTAACATGAAAGCATAGTCTTGACCTCCTACTTTGCCTTTAAAAATATAAATTGCTTATCTCTCTCAAGCCACTCCAGGGGGTTATTTTTATTTATGTATTAGTTAGACATTTGAAATTGGTCTCATGGAGATTACCAAACTTTTACGATAAAGTATCATATTTTACACTTGGTCCAAAAATGATTCCTTACTTCACTTATGACACTTAGACAAATTACATGAAAAGTTACTAGACCTAAATGAGCCTTCAACCCTTGATTAGGTATTTGGGGTCAAATTTGACAAATTATATTATTAATCACACTACTTATTCCAACAAGATCTATGTCAAAATAATTTAATTATTATAGACTTAATCTAACTTTAAAATTTGATTAGATCTGTAGAAGGGGTCATTATTATTTGTAATGTTGATTGGGTGTTTTGTCCCAATTAGGTCAAGTAGCTAGAAGGGATGGTTTTCCTTTGGTATGTGGGTTTTTATCCTTGATTTATTCTATCATACTTTGACCCCAATCCTTAATTTTTAAATCAAGCTTGAAAACTTGATTAGGTCTATAGGGCCCTAGGCTTTTCTTCATTGTGTCAATTTGGTATAAAAAATAAATGGGGTATATGACCCCCCTCCACTTGATATGTAGTTATATGTAAGATTTGAACCTTAACTATAATGAAGAGAATTAGGGAAATCAAAATGGTGCTAATTGAGGGTCCCAAACCTGATTGAGTCTTGGGTCCCTCTATTCAACCAAATACTTTACTATTCAGACATGGAAACTCTAATTAGGTTTAGGGCCTAACTTAAGGCATAACCCAATTCTATTCAGGATTTCAAATCCTTATTAGAACTAGGATTTATAATTTTTTAAAAATTTTAAATGTTCTTGCTTCTCTCCCATGCGTAATTAGGTCTGAGAGGCCATTTTTTACCCTTTAGATTTTTTCCCATAGCTTGGACCTCATTGTGTTTTTTTTTAAATGTCTAAATTGCTAGAAATCTCATTCCAATATAGTCATAATGATGTTTCAATGTTGTGTAATTTGTTTGTAGTAAAATGTGTTCATGTTTTCCTTTTACATTTTCTTAGTGGACTTTTAAGTTTAATATTTGACTTATTTTTGGTCTTTTGGTAGGGAAAAGGGAAAAGTGGCATAACATTTTGGATGGAAAAGCTAGTTGGTGAGGTGAAATTAATGTATTTATCTACATTTTTTTGTGGAAACCACCTTCCACTTGGATCTTCATTGTTTATGTGTTACCATTTGAGACTATCCAAGGTTTGGCTCTTTGTTTATCCTTGGATAAATATTGGACTAGCCACTTATTTTATGCTTTTATTAGTGTGATTTATACCTCTCTTGTTCTCCTATCATTTTTCTTATGAAATTTATGTATAAATGATTGTAAACATTAAAACATTATGTTAATCTCAGATATTTTTATTAATTAAAGTTGTTAATATTTTTTATCATTACCTATGTATGTAAATGGTGGTAGTGTTTTTTATTCTCACCTTCTTAGCCATCAAACTCTTGGATTGTTGCCATTGGTGGTTTTGCACATGTTGTCTTGGTGAGAGATCAATTTCATAGGCATTTTCAACTGGGATGAATGGACTTGGTTGCATGATAATAGGATTTTTACTCTCTATTTCCCCTTCTCTTTTATTGATTTTTATCTCTCAATTAGCTAGGTTTAGATTATGTCCTAAATGTAATATATTTATATTGATTTATCTTAATTATTTTCTCTATTTCATCTTATTCTACTTATGAATTATTTAATGGATTACTATAATTAAACCATAAATACCAACCAAATTTTATTTGATTAAAAACACATAAACATTGATTTATATTTCTAAGCATAATATGAAAATGTAAGTTTGTTTTGTTTCCTGAAACCCAATAAAAACTACATGAACAAACTTGCCTTTCCTCTAAATTTTTTAAAAGACCAAAACAATGTTAAAAATAAATTTAATATTCCAAATTAGTAGGCCATTTGAAATGGAACAGTTCCACATAGACCAATTGGGTCACCAAGTATGTCATGACCCAACAATACCAAACCTTGGGGAAACCCTACGAGCCTCATATTAGGAGAGAATAGATGGATGATGGTCTCACATAATTTGGTGTGTCTAATGACCCATCAACATCCATATTGTGCATTATATAGAGTAATTTTTCATTAATTCCCTTATGCCCTAACCCATGCAGTTTGGCACTTACCAAGTGTTATGCAACCCTCATGTCTCTATCATTTATTAAAGAAGAGGAAATTAAACTCTCATTTATTATACTAAATCTCTTTATTCACATGATATAATTCCTTTAGAATCTATTAGTGTTTCTTTTATGTTTTTCCACAACTAGACTAGTTTAATTACTGATGAGCTTAGAATATGGCTCATTATTGGCATGTTATTTTGCTTAATTCATCTCTCTAAGTATATTATCTTATGAAAATCATAAATTGTTAGATAGTTATTACATGGAAAGTAGATACTTATCTTGTTTATATTGAACCAAAGACTAAACTTTTATTTTATCATTAATGTCTAATACATAGCATGTTTTAGTGATTTTTGTTATGAAGAATACTCAAGAAGAAGACACAGATGATGTATAGTGAAAGTTCAATTTTGATCTCATCATGAATGGCATTAGTTTGAAGGAAGGTGAAGGCTTATTTCTATGGAATCTATAGGCTTGTTTCTATGGACTCAGTAAGCTTGTTTCTACAGACTCCATAGGCTTGTCTCTATAGACTCCATAGGCTTGTTTCTATCGACTGTATAGGGTCAATTTCATGGATTCTGTAAAGAAAAAGCTACAAATGGGGAAGCTGGTGACTAGATAAGATGAGATAAAATCATTCCATCTAGAGTCAAATGAGGAAAATACTCACATGTTATTTTGTAGGATTTGATTTTGATAAAGTTGTATATATTTAGATCTTAGAACTATTATAGAATAGTATATCTATTTCACCAAAATAATTGGATCTCTTGGAAATCTAATCTCCTATCTTTGGATGAGTGGATCAACCAAGGAATCCTATCTCTTTGCATCTTATTTTGAGTTTATTGTATTAGTATAAAATGTAAGACTTTTATTATTAAAAGACAATAGATGAAAGATACGTACAAGCATATTATAGATTTTAGATAGATTTTAATCATTTTAGTTTTATGAATTATCACTTTAGTTTCTCACATTGATTAATCTTTGTTCCTGAGTCTGAGAGGAGCAAGGGCCCACTCTCCTTAGAACTAGGAATTATGTATGGTACTTATGTTATGTTATATTAACTCTTTGTTATAACTAATCAAAATCTTGTTAATGTTTGCATTCATTTATAAAATATCAAAACAAATTCACAGTTCAAAAGGCATTTCCTTATTTCAAACTCATTTACTTTCTAATCAAAGTGTGTTTTATTTTACAGCAAACATGTAAACCAATTTTTTTTTTCAAGTTAAATATCTCCATTTCCATGTAAGCATAAATAGGAGTGTGATTTTACTTTCAAGCAAAAGAGTGGATTCATTTGATTAAATAGTTATATATTTTCCTTTTCAAAAAAAGAGTGAATCAAGTAGTTTAAGACACATCTCTTTTATTAGTCAAATTTAAAATAGGACCATCAAATACCCCCATAAGTAGACTTCTAGATCTACCATCCTACACCTTATTGCAAATAGCTTTGGACACCAGCCCTAGTTGATAAGACATCAATTAAACATTGATTAAATGAATATTTGAATGACACTCATCATTTTTGGCACCATTACTAGTGAGCAAGGTGTTAGTAAGGTAATAATTATTGGTCTAGAGTAAAAAATAGAAAATTTTGTAAAAACCATGAAATTCCAAAAATTCAATAAATTGATGTACCATCCTAGAGACTCTAAAGAATGATTCATCCTAAAATTCCCACCAAGATTATAAGTTGAAACTCCTTCAACATCTCTAAGTAGTGAACCAAAAGTTATGAGTGAAACTTATCTGCAAGAATATTCAAAAACTTGGATTAAAACTATGTTATTTCCACAAGCGAGCCCCATAGAACAAATTCCTTAGGATCAATCTCTTGCAGGAAGACATTATTTAGAAATTTTCAAGGACTTAGAAGAAGTATTTCAAAAATCCATAGCTGAAGAAAATTTTGATAAATTTGAACAACCCATAACTGATACCATAAATATTTAGTAGGGAGATCATCCCATGTTTGAAACATCATCAGAAGCTAAAAATATGGCTTTCCAATAAAATCTAAAAAATCAACAATTTGCACAACCAGGAAGGACTTTTTCATTTCCTATTATTACAGATCCTAATGATCAAACCCCCATGAAAAATATTTCACCAGCTAATTTGCCAATTTTTTGGAGAAGATCTACAGAAGATCCTGATCAATTCTTGTTTGAGTGTAAGGTGTTATGTCAAATCTATGATTACACAATAGATAGCTAGAAATTAAAACTATTTCCCTTTGCACTTAAAGATGTAGCTATGAGATGGTTCATGGGTTTACCCAGTGATTCTATTAGAACATAGGATGAATGGAGACAAAATTATTAAACAAGTATCAAGATTACTGCTAAGTGCAAGAAAGAAAAGAGGATTTCTTCAAAATCAAATAGAATGAGGATAAATCCTTAGAGGATTATTTGGATAGATTCATGTTCACTCATAAAAAAAGCAATTATCCACTCACTGAAGAAGTTCAGAAATTGGTTTTCTTAAAAGGGTTGGATGAAGATACTATAGATGCCTTAAATTTGATGAGAGGTGGAGATATAAATAAGTTGGCTTTTAATCATATTTTTGAGATTTGTACCAACTACTCTCAAACAAAACCTAAAATTAGGAGAGAAAGGTTTAAAAAATCTAATAAAGTGGGTAAGCTAATGGAATAATTTTCTAATATTAAGATGGATATTCTAGTTACACTAAATAGTACTTTATATGGCCTTCAAGCTAAGGCAAATGCAATAGAACCCTTAGAAATCTATTGTCCTAAGTGCATATAGAAACATGCCCTTAGAGACTACCCCTTAGATAAAACCAATGTTTCATCATGTGAAATTTTTGATGCAACAGATCATGATATCAAACATTGCACTTTTCTACCTATTTTAAAAAATCAAATGAAAACACAAGTCCAGTCCACTGAATAAGTAAATTATATCCAAAGATAAAACTTTGCCTCATAAAACCAGGCTCAATGACAGTTTAATGCAAGAAACCTAGTTAATCCATGGATGGCACCATGGAAATGTTTAGTTCATTCATCTTTTTAGAATCAACCCCAAATTCTATCAATCTAAAATCTATGGGAAAGAAAGATTGAATGCCAACACCCCCATGGATGGTGCCACAGCCACAGCAATAATAGGTACCACAACAAAAATGGATGCCACATTAATATCAACAATGGAATCCGTAGTAGAACCCACAGTAACAATTTATCCAACCAAGAATACCACTTCAATAACAAACTATAATGCCACCCCAAGTTATTTAGCAACAAAGACAAATCAATTAACCCTCAATGCCTGCAAAACCAATAGAAAATCCAAAAAATAAATAACTAGCACCTATTTATGTTAATGAACAAGAAGAGATAATGAATTTTGGAGATATTAATTGTTTAAACATACATCTAAGATCAAGGCAAACTATACAAAAACCTCCAGTTCTCATTTCTAAGATATCTAATGAAAAATAAAAAATAGAATCATATCAATTAAACACTAGAGAAGCCAAAATCAAAATGAGCCTTGAAGAAAGAAAAGAAAACACTACTACACCAGTAGTTCCTTTTCCTGAAAGATTAAAAGAAATTGATATTAAATCAGAATCAAACTTGGTCCATGAATTGAAAAAGATCAATATTGAGGTACCCCTACACAAGCTATTAGGGATATACCTAAATTAAATAAGATCATCAAAAACCTTTGTATCAAAACACCTGGGAGGAAAGCAAAATATCTAGGAACCATTCATCTTGATAGAAATGATGTCCATGTTAGATGGGTTCTCATGTTATAATTAAATAAGTGTAGTTATAGCTGACCAACATAAAATTATTTTCACTACACCTCAAGGAACTTTTGCTTATAACCATATGCCCTTTGGTCTGATTAATGCTGGTAAAACTTTTCAATGGGCGATGGATTCATATTTGAAAATTTTAAAAGATAGAATTATTATTATTTATCTTAATGATTTGACTATTTTCTGTAAGAAAAGAGAAGATCATCTGAAGGATCTGGAGACTATCTTATAAAGATGCTTAAGTCATGGGATATCTCTTAATCCTAAGAAGTCAATTCTCTATGTTATAGAAGGGAAATTATTAGGACACCTAGTTTCAAAAGGTAGAATCAAAATTGGCCCAGAAAGAGTTAGAGCAATAGAATAGTTAAGTCTTCCTTCTAATAGGACTGGAGTTAAGTCTTTTTTTGGTCAAATTAATTTTCTCAAAAGGTTTACTCCTGATTTTGCTAAAATTACAAAACATATTGTGGGGATGATGAGAGAAAAATAAGCATTCAAATGGAATGAAGCTACTAAAAAAGCATTTGAAGATATTAAAGAAGTAATTACATAAACACCTACTTTGGTAAATCTTGATTTCCAAAAAGATTTTGTTATTTACTGCTATGCTTCAGAACATACCATGTCTGGTATCTTGTTATAGAAAAATGAAGTAAATGTAGAAGCCCCAATGGCTTTTATGAGTGTTCCTCTCAAGAAACATGAACTTAAATATTCTTTAGCTAAGAAACAAGATTTTGTTGTAGTAAAGGCTATTAAACAATTCAGATATTATATACTTTATTCTCATTTAATTGTATTTATTCCTAGTTTGGTTGTGAAAAGCATTCTGACTCAGCAAGAGGTTGGGATGAACAATAGATCAACATGTGTTGCTAAAATTCAAGAGTATGACCTAGATATTGGGCCAACTAAATTAGTTAGAGGTCAAGGATTATGCAAATTGATAGCTGGAAGTAAAGAAGAAGAAGAAGAAGAAGAACTTCCTACTGTCTTATTGGTGAGCTTACAAGATCCCTAGTTCCTAAATGTGGTACACTATCTTACTTAAGGAGACTGTCCTAGTCATTTATCCTCAAAGGAGAAAAGGAATCTGAAGTTAAAATCAGCAAAATATACGATATGGGGTGATGTTTTATACAAAAAGGGATTAGATGGAACCTTTTTGAGATGTGTAGATAAAGAACAACAATACAAACTATTAGAAGTTTTTCATAATGAAGCCTATGGTGGACATTTCTCTTCATCGGTCATAGCTTTCAAAATCCTTATAAATTATTATTATTGGCCAAGTATGTTAAAGATGCATATAAATAGGTAGTTAACTGTGAAAAATAAAAATTATTTTCAAGAATACCACAACTTAAAACATTACCTCTGTGACCTATCATTATTGAAGAACCTTTTAAAAAATGGGGATTAAACTTCATTGGGCCTCTTTCACCTCCATCAAGTGCTGGTCATATGCATATTTTAACAGCAACTGATTATTTTACAAAATGAGTTGAAGCAGCCCCTGTGAAGAGAACCACTTCAAAAGTGGTATGCAATTTTCTAAAAGAAAATATACTAGTACATTTTGGTGTTTCTCAAAAAATTATGGCAGATAATGCTACCAGTCTTTATTCAATAGAACTTACTTAATTTTGCTATGAACATAGTATCTCTCTTTCTCACTCATCAGATTATTACCCTCAAGGGAATGGACAAACAAAGTCCAGTAACAAAAATCAGATATCCATCATGAAGAAATTAGTGAATGATAACCCCAGAGATTGGCATAAGAAACTATATGAATCACTTTGGGCTGACAAGGTAACCCCAAAAAGAGAAATAGGAATGGCACTATTTGAGATGGTTTATGGAATAGTAGCACAGCTATCATTACCTCTAGATTAACTGTAATTAGATTACAAAATGTCATTAAAGATCAATACTTTCAAGATTCTTTAGAAAAAAGAGCTATATATTTAACTAAGATTGAAGAGTAGAGGAATGAACTGGTTGATTGTATTACTGCTCATCAAAACAAAGTTAAAAAAAATTGATCAGAAAACCAGACCCAGAAAGTTCATGGAAGGAGATGAAGTATTGTTATGGGATAGAAGGAGAGAACCTAAAAGAGCACATGGTAAATTTGATTAACTTTGGAAAGGGCCTTTCAAAATTCATCAGGTACTTGGTCCTAATTCTTTTAAATTAGAATATCTAGATGGAGTTGTTTTACCCCTATCCTATAATGGATAGGATCTTAAGTTGTATTGACTGTGAAACAGGTATTCCCTATTTTGTACATAGCCTTTTCTTTTGTTATAATGTTTTGTATTTTCCTTTACCATTTTTGTTTTGTCTTTCTCCTTTTTCTTCCATTTTTGTGTCCTCGGTCTACATAACCAGAGTTTCAGAATTATCTACATTTTGTCATAAAATGCAGTCCCCAGTCAGATCCAATGTTAATTTTTGAGTCACCCTTATTCAATTTTTCATGAACTCTCATTAATTAAGAGTCAACTTATTATTTTCCCTTATTTGTCATACCTTTGTTCATTAAGTTGACTCTTTATTTTAAAAAAAGTTCTTCCACCTATCATTACTGTGTGTGAAATTTCTAAGAGAATTAAACCTTTGAACTTGAACCTTTCTTGGAGTTCAAGAGTTCAATGGTTCAATGTTTCTCAAAGTGAACTATTTGTCATTTTGTGTATTTTAATTATGACTTTGAACCATTTGGTTGTACTTGAACCCTTTTTTTTAGTCCAAGAGTTCAACAGTTCAAAAGTTCAATGGTTCAATGTCTTAAAGTTCAAAATTTTTGGAAAGATCATGTGACTATTGGTCAGTATGTGTATTTCATTTTGTATCATTGAACCTTGAAGTTGAACCACAATTTTCAAAAGTTTAATGGTTCAATTACTATACTCTCATCTCACCCTGAGGCTTTCTCTAAGTTAAAATTAGTGAGAGTTTTAGAGGAGAATATATCTAAAACTCAGTATAAAGTGAAAAATTTTGAATTTTCATGAGGTTACAGATAATCATTAATCATCAAACATGTGCGTAAAAAAATGCTTACCATTAATGCATATGTCAGAATGTGTGTTTTATCAAGCATGTTTAGCACGTATTGTTTCAATTTAATTATTTGATCTAGTTAATATCTGTATCAAGAGAGAACAATTCAAATTTAGCAAAAAAGTATACTAGGTGATACAAAGGAGAACAACATAGGTGGTATAAGATATTTGATTGATCAAATTTTTAATTATTTCAAGAAAATTTAAAGATAAGTTTTACTCTTACTATAAGTTGTTTCCTTTACTTGGTTGGGAAGAAGGATCCTTTTGAATTTATGGAATTATTTCTAAAAAATTTCCTTCTTTTTTTCTCCAACCTATGGCCATGAAATATGCATGTCTCAATTATGAGCATGGTCCTGATCTCATATGTTCTCCTGAAATTGGGGACACCTCTCTGGTCCAATATGATTTGGAAGATTTTAAGGGAAGGGCTAGAAATCCTATGTCAAATCTTATGATGCAAAAAATTGTAGAAAGTAGTTTGGTTGAAGTTGTGGCCTTTCCCATGGCTATCTAATCCCCTGAATTAGTCCTTGAATGCATGAATAGATATGAACTTCAAAATAGATGCATCAAGACTACAGATGGCAATGTTTTAATGCATATCAATAGACAAACCCTAATGTCTGTAATAAGAATTCTTACCAAGGAACCATACTCTGACCTCGATATTTCTTCTTTCTATAATTATTTTTCATTAAATAAAGAAATTTTCAAGAGTGTGATTGCTAAGAATTAGCTTTTGAAATTCCAAAAAGGAGGTTCAAGACTACCTAGACCATTAACAAGAAATCATATGATTCTAGAAGTACAATATATCATAGTATTACTATACAAGCTAAAAGGCAATGCTCATGCATATTATTGGGAGGATTGGATGTACTTTTTCATACAGGTAATTCTCTAGGGAGAGCAATATTTAGATTAGGCAAAAATTTTAGTTAAAAGTTTGCATCTAAGTTTAAGTAATTGTTTGGAAAATAAAGAGTTTTATATGTCTTCATACCTCCTCTATTGCCTGGCTTCTACGAGACAATGGGTAGGGTTACCTCATGCACCCTTGGTTGAAGACAGTAAAATTTATGATTACTACTCATAGCTACAAATGTATAATTGTTATGAGGATTACAGTAGAGTTAATGATGTTTTTACTAAAAGAATGACGTTTGAATTGGCAAATAATATTAATAAGAGGTTGTCTGATGAAGCTATACAGCTAATTAATATTTATGATAGTTTCTTCATTCAATTTTCCAAGTTCACTTTTATCAGAGTTGGATTTTTTGACGGTGAACCTTTAAGGTTACCGAGGTATGTTTTTGACCAATTTGTGCTAATAGAAGTCTGCAGGCAATTAGAACATGTAGATAAAAAAATTCCCAACGAAGAATAAATCTGGTATATCTTTTTCTATCAAACTTATGTTAGGATCTTGCTCCACCAATTAGAGCACATATGATTACTTCTTGTATTAGCAACTAAACACGAAATTTAACCAGAATCAATAAGTAACTAGAAATATGAAACAACACAGGAATATGAGAGACAATACACAATTGTATTAATAATCACTCAGAAGAATATACAATAAAGAAGATGCCACTTCTTCTTCCACCTCAAAGGCTTGCCACACCTCAAGACCTTCTTCCCTCTCTCTCTTGGTCCCAACAATCAACTCCAATACAGAATTGATGTTCACCTCTCCAACTAGTCAGTAACACACTACCAATACGTCAAGTACACAATCGTACTCTAAGTAGATCTCCTGCTCTCTACTACTACCTGCAAATCACTAGACCTTACTCACCATTGTAGATCTCCAAAAGAAGCCATGCTCACCTACTGACCAAGATCATACAAATATGAAGAACCCTTCCGATTCTCCAAGCCAGCACCCACCTTGGTACTGTGGCACTAGGAGGAACACACCATTGCTCTCCTCTCTTAGAAGGAGCTTATTTGCTCTCTTACTCTCTAGCTAAAATTTTACAATATAGCCCATGAGTCCATATATAGATTTCATGCTTACAATAATTAGACTATCTTAATTACAATAATTAGACATGCAACTCAAGACTAAGACTAGCCTTCAACATGCAAACTAATAGTCCAAAAATAGACTCTCTAAAAATAAAATGCAATATGCATGTTCACGTACAGGCTGTCGATGCCAGCACCTCCCTGACCGATGTCAGCCGATTGGTAACCAACGTCGGTTGATCAGACCGACGTCGATTGCCCTGCAACTCCCCGCAACCTCCGTAACCTCTGTAACTTCTCCTGTTTGTATCCTGGTGAAGCTTTTAGCTCCACAACCTAACAACTTAGACATTATTCATGCAAGACAACATCTGACGCTTTGAATTTAGAATTGGATCTTAAGAAATTCAATTTTTAATACTTCACAGCCAGAGCCCAATTTGATAGCAAATGTTTTGCCAAAGATAACTTAGATCTTAGAATAGTATTGTCATATATTCCTTAATTAGAGGATTATTGGGAAAATTATTCAGATGAATTCAAGGTCAAAGGAAGACTGTGGTCTAGATTCTCCCTAGGGCAAATTATTACCCTCAATTTAAACATGGACATTTATATAATTTTTGATAATGATGAACAGGTAACTGATCCTCAATTTGAATAGATCACCTATTCTAGAAATTGACTAGGAAAAGATTGAAGAGGATAGAATTGAAGTTAAGACCATCCCAGTGATAAGGAGAACTAAAAAATGGCTAAGAAAGCAAAAATTGGGAGGAGCTCAAAACAAAGTTTCTCAATAATGTACAACAATAATTTAATCACCATTCCCAATAAGCGCATCTAACCCACCTATTACTATTTGTGATGTGGGTACTTTCAAGTCAAAAACTAGAAGGGATCCTGTCATCAAATAATCTGAGAGGCCTCTTATAACTACTTTGCCTCCTCGTGCCACTAGGTCAAGGACACAAAGCAAGAAAAAGAGTCAGATTTCTAAAAAAATGACTGTAGATTTGAATTTTGAAGAATATTTAGGGGAAACTGAAGGTGATAAAGAATCTAATTTACCAATGGTGGAAGAGATTAGTATAGATCAATAGATAGTGATTGCTTCTAATTCTACCAAGATGATAATTGTTTCAAATATGCTATCTGACCAACCAAATCCTGATTAAAAAAACTTGACCTCTTCACCTAAATTGTTAGAAAGTTCAATCAACCACAAAAGGAAAATTGTACCTTTTTCTTTACCCTTGGAGGATATGGTGAGTAAATATTTAAGAAAAACTCTTCAATCCAAAAAGTTAAAAACAACATTCAAGGTAGGCATCGACCCTAATACAGAGAACTGGAATGCAAAAATAGCCTAGCCAAAAACCAATGAAGAAGTTCAATATCTTACTATTTAGGATTTTATAGTTGAAAAGGTAGACCTTGGGACTACATCACATGTCGTAGATGTGCATCACCTTGAAGCTTCTACCAAAAATATAATCAGTAGAACCTGGAAGGATGAAAAGGATAAAAGAGAATTAAAATAAACTATGCGGTTAATGGTAGAATAATTTGATGCCATTCATAGTCCAAATCCACACCCAACTACCCCTATCTTTGATCTAAAATCACTTGTTAATCAAAGGATGTTAAACCAGATACATAGAGGCAAAATGATTACCAGGACATTTGATAATTGGTTGGATAGCATCATTCAAAAAGGTAAAAAATTCATCCATAAATTGAAGAATGTATATGATTTAACCACAATTACTATTGAATATTTAAAGACTCAAAATGCTTTATAGATAAAATATGAAGGAAAATGGACAAGCGTAATAAACCAAATTGATAAAGTTCAAAAGTATGGAATAACAAAGTTTTTGTTAGAGAAGAATTTGATTGGACTAGATGCAGATGTATTATATGTAAGTAAGAAAAATATTGAGTGGAGAAATTTAGTATCCTGATAAGGATGAATTGAAAGTACAAAGATTATCAAAGAAATAACTAAATTCATTTAGTCATTACAACATGATCTACAGAGTATTAATGTCAAAGACATAAAGGATGATAGAAAATCAAAGAAAGACATCAATGTTGTAATTCAATCCTTTAGAGAAAATATCAACATTGTCAAAGAAAGTGACAGCTTATCAACTGAATATTTCTCTCATATTTCAAAGGTAGAATCATTTCTTTATCGCTGCATCAACACACTCCTAGAGCACATAGAAAAGATGGGGAAAGTTTGAAGGGAATAAAACATCTAGAAAGTAAGGATAAAACATGTTAGTATTCCCAATCTTTCCAAAATTTAGGAGTTTGTTACATCATTTCAGGAGTGAAAAGCTCAACGTGTCTACCCCACCGAACATAGTAAACCTAGAGATCCTAGTCCATCACTTCAGCAATGATTTTACTTACATAGTTTCTTTTATTCAGTTATTCAGTTACTTTTATATTCAAAACTTGACCTTTATTGATTTTTTAAAAACTAAATCCCATATGGGTTAGAGTTAATTTAATTCTGGTTTAGTTTAAAAGATGGATGAGTTAAGGCAACAATATATATATATATATATTTGGTTGTAAAAAGACATGGAGAGATATAGAAGATAGAAAAAGAAAAAGAGGGAGAAATTTCTAAACTAAACCACTATTATTTACAATATATGTGATGTTTGTCTGAAATATTTTTTATTTGTGAATGAAAAGGAGAATTAATTACTGCATACTTGGATCTGTGTGTTTGAGTATTTGAAATTAGGTTTTCTATGTGAGATCTTCTTTTGTATAGTAATTAATATTCTATTAGACAATCCATTATGTGTGGTTTATCATTCATTGTTTCAACATATATAAGTTTATCTATTTAATTATTATTGAAAATAGAATATGTGTATTTTGTTACTTATTGTCGTTATAAAATCTCGCATTCATAGCATAATGATGTATGGATGTTATTCTACCTTTAAGAACTTTCTAGTTAAAAGTGTATCTGAATATTTAAATTCATTAAAAATCTTAAAGGGAGTTGTACCTTAATTCAGAGGGGAACTAGTCTTGATAGTTCACCCATTTTTTGTTTAGCTTATTTATTCTTGAGAGAAGGGTATGGAGTCAAAATAAAATATTTTTATACAAGGACAAATCTATTAGCCAACACACACACACACACATAGATGTTTCCAATACATTAATAAGAGTAGTCCTTGGACAAAAGGATGAAGAGAATAACATTTATGCTATATATTATATTAGAAAAAACATGACACCTACTGAAAGAAACTACACCACAATTGAGAGGGAATTTATACATGTAGTCTATGCAACTAAAAAATATAGACACTACATAGTAGGCTACAAGGTATTTGTCTATATATACCATTCAACTATTAGATATCTTACCAACAAACTAATTGTGGAAGGTAGGATTATTAGATGGTTATTGCTCTTACAAGAATTTGATGTTACTATTATAGATAATCCAGGAAAGTCTAATATGGTTGCTGATTTTTTGTTAAGAATGAACGCTACAGGTGAAGAAGAACCAGTGGAAGATGACTTTCTAGATGAATAACTATTTGTTGTTTCATCAAAATCTCTATGATTTGTCGATATAGCTAATTACATCA
This sequence comes from Torreya grandis, assembly GCA_037957365.1. NCBI lineage: Eukaryota > Viridiplantae > Streptophyta > Pinopsida > Cupressales > Taxaceae > Torreya > Torreya grandis. The sequence goes on along the minus strand of JARHVA010005692.1, from coordinate 52,524 downwards.
CCATAGGGAAGTTTCTTCTGCAAT
>JARHVA010005692.1:0-47500 GCA_037957365.1 Torreya grandis | reverse complement strand
GTTACAGGTTCTTCAAACAACATATTGGAAAATAAAAAGAAAGAATTAGAATTTAAAGTCCATGATTTAGAAGAAAATTTATAGGATGCATGCAAATTAGGAGAATCTCTTTTAGCATGTAAGAATCCTTCTCCTACATATATTTTATTTTTATTTGAATAATTTTATAGATGAAAAATTTTGAGGATCTCTTGTCATCTTCTTTACAAGATTTTACAGCCAACAACATTTCTAGAAATTTTCTATAGTGTTGAACCTAATCAATAGGATTTGCTTTGTGAGTTTTATTTTCATGATTTCATCATAGGATACCATGAACACAATAAGTTCTTGATAAACCTTCATGTAGGATAATTTCAACTGAGGGAATTACATTCTACATTAAAAAATCAACTAGCATAGAAAAGCATATTTGAGGAGTATAAAAATCATGCTAAGACTATAGGATTGTGTATCAGACCAACCTTTCCTATCCTTAGATTGATCAAAAAGAATTTTAACTATGATTATTTAAGTGATGAAGTTAAAACCCATTATTTACAAGCTTTATATGATTGTGTTGTTTCTTTTCACTTGTTTTCAAGATAGAGTTTTGATGTAGTGGTGACTGCAAGTGTGAAAAAGTGGGACCAACTTTCAGTACCTCTTAGAAGATGAAAGGTCATGTCTCCAAATAACTTAAGATATAGTATGAGGAGAGCTACCTCAATTTTTGAAATATTAATAGAGGTAATAAATTCTGGGAGAGAAAATAAATGGATTGGCATGAGACATAGACCCTCTTTATTGATCATACCTATTCTAGGATGGCAGAGTTGGGCTCCACAATCAATAGAGCAATTTAATACATGAAAATAAATGATTCAAGAATATCATGGGTTTACAATAAATTTAGAAAAGCATATAACATATGAATTTGATGACTATGATTTGAGTTAGAGTTTGGAAAGCAGATGCAAGAGATACGAATGCAAATAAATGTTTACAATGGGACTTGCAAAAGGTAAAGCCTAGGGGAGATGATGAGCTCAGAATATGGCTCATTATTGACATGTTATTTCCTTCAATTCATCTCTTTAAGGATATTATCTTATGCAAATCATAGATTTTTAGATAGCTATTACATGGAAAGTAGATACTTGTCTTGTTTATATTAAACTAAAGACCAAACCTTTACTTTGTCATTAATGTCTAATACATAGCATGTTTTAGTGATTTTTATTGTGAAGAATGCTCAAGAAGGCAACACAGGTGATGTATAGTGAAAGTTCAATTTTAATCTCATCATGAATGGCATCAATTTGAAGGATGGCGTAGGCTTATTTCTACAGACTCCACATGCCTATTTCTATGAACTCTGCAGGCTTGTCTCTACGAACTCCACAAGCTTGTTTCTACTAACTTTACAGGGTCAATTTCATGGATTCTGTAAAGACAAAACTACAAATGGGGAAGCTAGCGAATAGATAAGATGAGAGAGAATTATTCTATCTGGAGTCACATGAGGAAATTACTCACCTATTATTTTGTAGGATTTGCTTTTGATAAAGTTATATATAATTGGATCTAAGGACTATTATAGGATAGTATATCTATTTCACCAAAATAATTGGATCTCTTGGAAATCCAATCTCCTATCTTTAGATGATTTGATCGACCAAGGATCCTATCTCTTTGCATCCTATTTTGAGTTGATTGTATTAGTATAAAATGTAAAACTTTTGTTATTAAAAGATAATAGATGAAAGATACGAATAAGCATATTACAGGTTTTGGACAGATTGTAATCATTTCAATTTTATGAATTATCACTTTAGTTTCCCATATTGATTAATATGTGTTCCTGTGTCTGAGAGGAGCAAGGGCCCACTCTCCTTGGAACTAGGAATTGTGTACAGTACTTATGTTATGTTATATTAACTCTTTGTTATAACTAATCAGAATCCTATTAATGTTTGTCTTCATTTATAAAACATCAAAACAAATTCACAATTCAAAAGGAATTTACTTATTCCAAAGTCATTTACTTTCTAAGAAAAGTGTGTTTTCTTTTATAGCAAATGTGTAAAGTAAATTTTCTTTTCAAGTTAAATATCTCTATTTCCACACAAGCGTAAATAGGAGTGTGATTTTACTTTCAAGCAAAAAAGTGGATTCATTTGATTAAATAGTTACATATTTTTATTTTGAGAAAAAAAGTGAATCAAGTATTTTAAGACACATTTATTTCATTAGTCAAAGTTAGAATAGGACCATCAAACACCCCCATAAGTAGACTTCTAGATCTACCATCCTACACCTTACTAAAGACAGCTTTGGGCACCAGCCCAAGTTGATAAGACATCAATTAAACATTGATTAAATGAAGATTTGAATGACACTCATCAATTACCTTGTGAATTTGGGTTAGTATGATCTATATTCTTGACTTAGTGAAATAGAACCTATATACAAGTGAAATAAATAAAATCTAAAACTTATCCTACTCAATAATATTTAATCTTAAAGAAGGTAATCAACTAATAATCTACTTAGTAATACTTTTTTATATCAATTTCATGACCAATTATGGGTTTACTAAACCTAACTAAGGGATCTCATACTACATAATAGCAAAGGAGAGGTTTCCAAGACCACTAGTAAAATGTCATCATGTACTAACATAGTGATGTCTTATAATATAATTAAGGGAAATAATCTAATATACTAAACAAACATACAATATAATCTTTTAAATAAACATATAAGCTAATCTAATGCTCACCAAATCTTGTGGCACAAATGGAAAAGATAATTCTATTCAATATAATATAGAATTAATCTAAGTAAGGAGAGATAAAATCTAATCTATTAATTATGCAACATATACTTATCAAAATGAAGATTTAGGACTATACGTGCCTTGTTCAGGTGAACCCACCATGCCTCAATCTCTCCCTTGGCCAATGGTTCTTTGAAATAGGTCATTATGGCTTGTAATCATCACAAGGATAGATCATCTCTAGGCTACTATATTTATCTTATTCATCCAAGACCTCCACAAGATGAATGTTACTACTCCAAGGCAAAAACCTAATTAATGAAACCTTCAAATGATATTATAATAAAATTTACAAGATTTAATGATGCATAATTAAATAATCCTCTATTTATAAATAAAGTGAAAGGGGTATTCATATCCAAATATTGACCCTAAACCCTTTTAGGAATTTAGTTAACAAGGTCAACTAAGTCAATATTTTTGGTAGGAAAAATAGTTGTTAGGCCTTGAACTAGGTTGACTAGGCTGGCAGAGTTGTGTAATGTGCACTAAATTCCTAACAATGTTAACCAAGCTAACATAGTAGGAAAATGAATAAAAAGGGGTGTATGCTTAGGTAGGGGCCATTTAGGAAGGTGCATAGTGGAGTGTATAAGCAATTTTTATTACTTAGGGATTTGGATAAAATCAGCTTATAGTGGTTTTAATTAATATTATAAGGACCAATAATCCTAAAAAGTACCAAAGATATGTCAACCCCTTTCTTGGTACACCCTTCAAGGTGTGCACTTAGAGAGATTGAGATTTGACAAGTTCTTGCAAGATGAAAATCATCAGTAAATGATAAAGTCTAGAAATATTGTGTGTATACATATTCCCCACTCGAAGTTCATCATGTGTCATGTATTTTAACATGGGATAGTGCTTCAATAAAGAACATAGCAAAACACAATATAATAAATTGTAGTACACAATGTAAATTGAAATCATAGTAAGAAAATAATTCAAATAATTTTAAAGTATCATATACATACCTTAAATTACCTATATTTTTGAATGTTTGTCTATTGTATTTGTAGCCTTGATCATGGAGGGCACATTAACTACTTTGGACAAAACCTGAGGATATAAAACTAAAGAGCAAAAACAAAAATTCATAAGGAAATCAAAATAAATGAAATTTACATAACTAAATAAGTCACTTGGACAATTGGTAATCTAAAGTGATAATTGCTAATTGAAAATCAAAAGACTAATAAAAAATAGATAAAATGAGAGTAAACTGGGTAATTGAAAATATAAGGCTACTAAATGATCAAAAACCCCAAACAAGTGTACTTTAAGTAAGAAAAGTAACAAACTAGATCAAAATAAGGACACATGTAACTGAAATGATATATCCAACATTGATGTAAAAAAAGTAACAAACCATACTTAAACAAATATGGAAAAATAATCATAAAGTAAAATAACATTGATGAATGATAAGTAACAATCTAAACTTATTGAACAGTGGAAAATTTAATAGAGAAATAGAACAAAAATGTGTGCAAAAAAATAGAGATAAACAAAATTATGATTAAAATAAAATCTAAGAAATCCAAGAAGGATAAAGTAATAGTTTAAAGAAGTAATGCATAGTTTCTCAAAGATATAACTTTTGTTCTTAAGATGGATTAAACTAAAACAATCTTATTATGATCATCTCTTAAAAGAGATGAAGAATATAGAATATATAAATTGTAAAATAGATTTAGAAACAAATTTGCCTATCAAGCGGAGATATGAAATGGGTTGTGGGGAATCATAGGTGATACCAAGCTAGAAAATCTTTATCAAAATCAAGACACTCAAATCATTTTGGCAAGAGAAGAAGACTTTTGACTTTAAGGACTCTGAATAACTTACCTTAGTCACATAAATTTGGTTTATCTAGTGAAGTATAAGTATCACCCCATGAAGTCTATATGTATGAAAATTAAAATGGACCTACCTTCCTTTAATGTGTTCCCCATTCCTCAGGACCCCTCACACCTCCATCAGTCTACTATGAAGATTGGGTAATTGTGTGAGAGATTAGTTAGAACTATAGATAATTTAGAGACCTCTTATCCTAGTCTATTGGCCTACTTCACCCCAATGGACCTCAACTCTATCATGAGGCCAACTATGGATTTTGAGCTTTAATTAGAATAGGAGATGTTCTTGATGATTATGTCTTTTGGTGTGATTTTTAATTTCCATTGTATATATCCCATTTTATCATTTCATTTTATTTTTAAATGATTTATATTTTAATTTTTGATGTATTTTTATAGTCCTCCTCTATATGGATTCATAAAACTAAACATGGGTGTTAAAAATTACTATTAATAAAAAAAACTTAGACTTAATAGCTAAGGAAAATAACTTAGAGATCATGGTGTCTAAGACTCTTGTACTTCTATCTTAAATATGAATGTTATCTTGAAATTGACCTTGGTGTGCCCAAAGTGGAATGAACATCAAGGTAAATGAGACTGAATATAGAATGATTGAGTTACCTCAAATCACAAAAAATCAAAAATGAGAAAAGGATACAATGACAAGCAAACATGATTCTACATTATAAGAAATAATGTGAGTTTAGGGATACATGTAAAAATAATTTTGTTTAATATCATTACTGTAAAATAAAATAACTAATTTTGAGAGTATAAAATCATAGTCCTTAAACCATCACCTTAATTCTTTTAGGGAATACACTTGGTTAAAGATAGTTTAAGAATTTTGAAAATTTTATGAATAAAGTCTAGTCATGTCTAAGATATTACACTACAACTCATAAAAGAGAAATCAAATAGGTGAAAAATATGAAGACAAATAAAAGTGTATCTTATGAGGAAGAAATTGTCTTATCCGTCTTATGTTACAACTCACAAAGGATAATTGAATGAGTGAAAATAGCTTATAAAATGACAAATTAATGATTGAAAAGAGACATCAATATTGGAATTGAAAATATAAGATATTCATAAGGATGGTCAGGTTCTATCCATGGTCTTATGTTGTAACTCATGAAGTAAAAGAAGTATAGATAGGCTTAGACATCTGTGACTAAAATTAAGGCTAGTGAGAGTAAAATAATGTTTTACATTGGTGATATTCATAAGAGACCTATAAGAAGTATTAGTATTTGTAGTATATGGAAGTATGTATGAAATATGTATAAGATATTTTAGAAAAATATTTATTTAAAATTTGAGAATTAGTGGGTTCTTGGAAAATATGTCCTTCATTAGTTTGTAATCTATAAGTACTAGCACAAAGGATGTCTTTGACAAAGTAGGGACACTACCATTTTTGGGCATACTTGCCTTATTTGTCATGTGTATAATCTAGTTTGAGGACTAGGTCACCAATATTGAAAGTACATATTTTGACTTTTTTGTTATGTTGTTTAGCAATGCAAGCTTTGTATTGGTGATTATGTTGTAATGCAGTCATACGATGATCATCTAGTAAATCTAAAGCATGGGCATGGTCTTCACATAATTCCTCATCAATAATAATACCATAAAGATAAATTTGTAAGGGTAGTAGCTCAACTTCTAGAGGTAAAACTGATTCAAACCCATATACTCAAGAAAATGGTGTTACCCCAGTAGCAGTATGTATGTTAGTACGATAAGCCTAAAGTGTAGGATAAAGTTGTAAATTCCAATCAATATGACATTATTTAATAGTACTTTATTCAAAAAAAATTGGTGGCTTCTGTTTGGCCATTTTAATTAGGATGATAAGGTGTTGAGAACATGTGTGTAATTTTTAAGTTTGCACATAGTTATTTCATATCTTTGTTTTTGAAATTTCCACCATTTTTAGAGATGATGGTATGAGGAACTCCAAAATGAAAAATTATATGATTATGAATAAATTTTTAAATATTAATACTAGTAATATTAACAAGAGGCATGGATTCTACCCAATTAGTAAAAATTCAATGGTGGTGATAATGAATACATGACCATCTTGTGATCTAGGTAATTTTCCAATGAGATCTAATCCCCACATAGAGACTGGCCAAGGAGACTCCAAGGCTTGGAGTTTAGCCAAAGGAGAATGGATGAGATCATCATGAAGTTAACAAGGATTACACTTTTTAGAAAAATTAATGGTGTTTTTTTCAAGAGTAGGCTAAAATAACCCATGTGGAGGAATTTATAGGCTATAGTATGGCCACTATAGTGACCATTGAAAATACCCCCATGTGTTCATTCAAGGAGGGCAATAACTTCTTCTAGAATTACACAACATAGTAAATTACCTTCTGTGTTATGATAATAGAGTGTTGTAGCAAAGTACATATTTTTATGCTTATTTTTGAATATGAGTCTTTTCATGAAATTTTTTTTTTGGGTGGTAGGTATGATGTTCAAGGAATTGGATGATGTTTTATACCATGATCTATGTTAGATAGTGATATATTATATGTGACAAATTAGAGAATTATGTTTGTTTTGTAAATAATAAGGTGATTTCCTCATTTGGATAAGGAATTTAGAATAATGGAGAACTTGATGAAGATGAAATAATGATGATTATGAAGTGATAGAATTGGCTATAGCATTTTATTCTCATGGGATTGATTTGATGGTGAAAGAGGAGATTTCTTTGGAAAATGTAGTTTGTAATTTGATGATATGTGTTAAGGTTTTAACTTTTATATTGATAATCTCCACTAACTTGATGACATATGAGTTGTGAACACCTAAAGCATGTAAATATGAGATGTATAAATTAATTGTGTCTTTCATGCCTACTATCATATCTTTATATTCAACCATATTATTAGTGACGTTAAAGGTTAATAAAAATGTTAGAGGTGTGATTTTACCAACTAGATTTATTAAAATCTAACTTGCCCCAACTCCTTAAAGGAATTTTGAACCATTGAAGTAGAGTGTCCAAGTTTCTTAATGTAATTAAAATGTGACTTCTGGTGATTCTTCAATGACTGATTTAGATTTAGTGGTAGCTGGAGGAGGATCAAGTTCTTCATGGTTATTTACTTCTAGATCAGTAGTTAAATTATGAAATTAATATTTGAGTGAGATTGTTTGGTTAAGACCTTCGATATAAAGTCTTATTCATCCGTAAGAGTTTTTTCAAGGTGATTATTAGGTGGTAGAGAGGTAGCTATAAGTTAATCTATGATGACTTAACTTTTGACATATTTTTGTGTAACAATTTAAAGATTAAATTATATCAATAAGACCATCCATTTTCTGATTTTGTCTCCATGTAGGAAAGCTTTGGATAAGAAATGATAAAGTGTAATAGAATGGAAATGACATAAGTATTCTGATAGATTATATAATGGTGGATATTTTTAACCATGAAATAGATATCTAAACAATCATGTTCTAATTTTATATAATGTTTTTCGTAATCAATTAAATCACAGTTGATATATTAGATAGCATATTCTCTACCAGTATCATTTTATTGAGAGAGCATTGCTCCAAATGATATGGAGGTAGATGATGTATATATGATTAATGGATGATCATTTGGAGGTAGGAGAAGAGTATGAGGATTACGAAATGATTCTTTCATTTTATTAAATAATTTTTGGCATGAATCTGTCCATTCTAAAGCATTACCCTTTTTGAGGAGGGAATTAATGAAGTACATATGGTAAGTCATTCCTCAAACAAAATGGCAAATTAACCCAAGTTTCCCAAGGTATGTTCATATGTTGATAATGGAGATAATAATAATAATGTTGATAATAGCTTTTATTTTAGTTGGATTAACATCAATACCCTAGTGGGAGACTATAAAACCTAATAGTTTACCAAAAGTAACATTGAAAACACATTTCAATGGGTTAAGTCTAACTTTGTATATAATGAATTTATAAAATATGATATCTAAATCATGATGATGAGTATGATGATGTTTAGATTTGGAAATGAAATCATCCACATAAATTTCAACAATTTTTTGAATAAGGTCATGAAAGATATGGGTCATTACATGTTGATAAATAGATCTGGCATTTTTAAGACCAAAAAGCATTTTAACATAACAATAGGTGCCCCATTTTATGGTAAATATTGTTTTATTTTAATTCTCAAGAAATTTATGAATTTGGTTATATCCCAAGAAACCATCCATGAGTGATAAAATTTTGTAACCAATAGTGGAATCAATGATGGCATCTATTGATGGTAAAGGAAAATTATTTTTTATATGTGATAAATTTAAAGCATATGTGAATAGCAAAGGTTACTTTTTTTTAATAGGGACAATGGTTGAGACCTATTCTAATTAATCTATAGGTTTAATGAATTTAATATCCAAAAGTTTGATGATTTATTTATGACATAAGGTAGAAATCTTGGGAAGAATTTTTTTCATACAAGTATTGCATCTGGATATGTGATGATATTATGGAAAACAATGCTAGGATAAATTATAGGCATGTATTCATATTAAAAATTGAAAGTTTCATGATATTTTTCAAATAAGAGGCTAAAATTATTGTGCTCTTCAGGAGTGAGTTATTTAGATATGATAATTGGTCGAGGGAATGTAGGTGTATCGTATTAAATTTTTATAGTTTATTAGATAATCATAGCATTTCTATTTTGTAAATGATATGGAGAAAGAGGGAATAAATTGATAGGATTTGTTTTTGGATCCACACTAGTAATGAAAATATTTAAACAAAGAAATTTTTGCTAAAAGTTACCAAGATTATGATGTTGGCATGTAAGTTGGGGTTTTCTAGTATGAAGGAGATATAAGATATCTGCATCGCTGAGAAGCATTGGCAAAGGTTCATAGTATTTTTAATCTAATTCAATATCAATTATTTTATTACTTTTACTATAATATTTGGAATATATTTGTCTTATGTCAATTACTTTAGCATCTAAGTAAATTTTAGGTAGAGTGGTGGATAAAGATTTTGTGTTGGTGATATTGGGTTGAGATAAATCAACAAGATCTATAGTAATTATTTTGGTTTATTTAATATATGAAATTTCATGTGATAATTGAGGAATAGTTATTTTGATCAATTTTGGTTGGATAGATTGAGATGGTAATAATTTAGATTGATCAGTACAATCATAAGAAGGGGAAATAATATTTATGGTTGGTAAAATGGGTTGTATTGAATTGAGTTAAAAAAATGATATGACTATAATTTATTCAATTACCCGTGGAGTGTTTAGTAATGGTGGATTAAAAAAGGGTGCGTAACCTTTAGGTTATAATTTAGTATTAGATGAGATATGAATGACATCGACATCATAGTTGAAGGCATGTATTTTTGTTAATGTTGTCCACTTAAATCTCATTATTGGGCTTGGACCATGATATAATTATCATAATAGGTGTGAGACATAGTGCATGCATTAGTTTCTGTAGAAAAATCAGTGGTGGAAACACCTCTATTGCTAAATTTGTGAGAAGACATAGTTAAATGATCTTGAAAAAAATTACTACTCCATATTCATTACAAGTGAAATCATCTTATATGTAACAAGCTTCATATAGATTGCATGGGTAGGGAGCATTAGTAGTATCATTAATTAATGAAATGGTATAGTCATATGGGATTAAAAATAAGGGATCCATTCTACTATATAAAATGGTAATCAGGTGGCATTTCAAAAAAAATGCAATTCATTTAGTTTATCATCATCTGAATCGGCAAGAGTGACATGTAGGTCAAAATGCATGTTAAAAAATTTATGGAGAGGTTGATTATTTATATGTGAAATATTTATGATATGGTATTAAAATTTAGGATTGGTAGTTGAATACTCCATGGATTGGGATCAGCTTCATTTTTGTAGTGTTTTTCATTATGTAAGAATTTGATACATTAACTACCTAAAGAAGCAAGGGCATGCATACAATGTGTCCATGGGTGACCAAGGATTATGTTATAAGATAAAGGGAGATAAAGAACCATGAGATTAGTGTGAATTATCTTGGGTCCAATGGTAAGTGGGACATAAATGCAACTAAGTAGTTTTTTATTTGTTTTATCAAATCCTCTATATATGAGGCATGTTTGTTTGAGATTTTATTTATTGTATCCAATTTGTTGAATTAACCAAAGAGAGATGACATTAATTCTTGATACTTCATATACTATAAATTTTCAAATGAGGGTATTGTTGATCCTAATTTTAATAGAGGCAGATCATCAACTCGAAAGAGAATTTCATCATTAATCATATCCTCTTCAAGAAATTTGTTGGATGGTTTTGATGATGTGGAGATTATTTCAATTGTATGAAAATTTGTAAGTGGAGGATCGTTAGAAGGAATTTTTGAATCATTAGATCATGATTCTTCAATCTATATGTAAGAGAAAGTGAAGTTATTCTACAAATCAATCCTAACTCAAAGAAGATAAATCAGCTAACTATACTATTAGCAATACTTAGATAATTGGGATCATGACCAATATGGATTTGTTAAACCTACCTAAGGGATCTATTATTATGTAATATGGATAAATAGGGTTCTAAATCCTTTAGTAAAAAAACACTACATAATAACTATAGCTAGGTATTGATATTTAATGCAATTAAAGTAAAGTAAATCTAATCTAGTGTTTAATAAAGCTTGTGCACGAATGGGGGATAAAGATAAATAATAAAAAATCAAATTAAAACTCTAATCAAGTCAATGTAGAGGTAATCCTAAGTAATGAGAGACAATACATTCATTAATCATTACACATGCAAATCTATCTACTAAAATTGAAGAGTGATAGTTAGGAATACTTACCTTAAAGATGAAACCATCGAGCCCCAACCTCTCCCTTGGCCAATTGTGATTTACAAGAGGTTGGTGTATATTTTTTAATAAACTAAGGATGGAAAATAGATTATAGTATATCCAAGGACCTCTTAGAGAATTTAAATCCTTTACAAGATAAAGTTTCTTCTCCAAGAATCATGAAACCCTAAGTAATGACTCCTCAAGTAGAATGGTAGAAAAGTAGATAAAGAAGTGTAAATGAATGATTCTCTCTATTATAAATGGGGTGAAATATGTGATATATAGTTTTATTTGACCCTAATCCCTTCCAAAATTTTAGTCGATGTAGTCAACCCTGTTGACCTTGTTAGTTAAGAAAATAAACATGTTAGGTCTTGAACTAAGTCAGTCTAGGCTGACTCAATCCTAAAACATGCACCATTTCCAAAAATAAGATAACTCATTCAATTAAATTAGGTAAATGTTAATATTGGGTTTTGGATTAGGTAGGGGCTATTTGAGGTGGTGAATTGTTTGGAGAATCATGTGAAGGAGGTGTTATAGCTTATGGAAACATATAGTTGGGGTTTGTATTGGTTTTAGGTGAAGGTATAGGGAATAACAATATTATAAATCACCAAATGTCTACCCACTCCTTTCTTGATGCACCATTTAATGCATGCACTTATAGAGGTTGAGTCTCAATAGGTTATTGCAAGAGAGAAAGAATTAGTAATTGATAAAGTTTTAAAATACTATGTGTATACATAATGTTTTGTAATTATTGCATAAAGAATTTATGATGATAAGGAGAAGTTAAAACTACCATAAGGGTAATTTTTTAAGGAAATGAATTAAGTTCTATAAAATTCCAATGAAATTTTAGGATGAAGAACCAACACAAGTTTTATGAGGTATGAAATTTTTCATAGGTATAGGAGAATTAGGTTGGGGTTTTGGTTATGAAAGTGGTTCATCATTTGGTTTAGAAGATGTAGGTATAGTAGTTTTATAATCTTTAATTAATTTTTCATCAGTAGAGGATTTCTTAGGTTTAGTGATAGGATCCTTGTAAGCAAGTTTACATCTCTAGTTAACTTTAGTTGTATTAATATATCAATAATTGGTGTAATAATCAACATTAAATGAATAGATATTGTCATTTAAATGTTGTGTATTAGAAGTAATAGAGGATTTTTAAGGTATTAAGGGTATGAGTTTAAACATGTTTCTTTTGAGAAGCTTTGAGATAATCATGATGGCATAATTTGATCATAGCATCATGGTTAAATGTGTCACCTAACTAAAGTAAACTATAAATTTAATAAGTCTGGGACATGTTTCATGAGAATGACCAATATCGACATGAAACCAATATAATCTATTAGTGTCATACAATAATGGGGGGCACTATTATTATAGGTGAAGGTTTAGATGGAGATAATAATTTCTTCATTTGTGGTATTGTTAATGGTGGGTGGGAAGTAATTTGATTTTCTATTTTAGCTAATTTTACATTTATTTGAGGATTAACACTTGTAATTGCATTAGTTGAGGTCTGGAAAGAATCATTTATTGAGTTATGGGTTGGAGAAATATTGTCTTTTATCTTGATCAAATGCCTCATTTTAAGTTTGTGGAGAAAATGGTTGAACCTTATATTGAATTGAAGGTGTTAATGCAATGACAAGTAGTTTAAATATATTATCATCAGTCATGTTATGATCTACTTTATGAGATAATTATCTCCATCATTTGATGAAAGTATGAGCTAATTCTGAGAATGATTACCTAGCATTGATAAAATGATAAGACAATTTTTTGAAAGATCATTTTGTTGAAATTTTTTAACTAAAACATTGACCAAATCTTAGAATTGTGAGATAGAATGTTGAGGCAATTAATTGTACCATTCTAAAACATATTCTATAAATGTTTTGACTAAAATTTTTGTAGTAGAAAAAGTATTGGATTGGATCCATTTCTTTTACAGATATTGAATGCTTTAAGGAAAGAGAAAGGGTATTTAATTCCATCATATTTAATGGTTAGAGATATATTGACAACATCTATGGATACTATGAAAGGAGATAAATGCTCATTTTGAAGGTTTTTGGAGCATATTGTTATGCATAAGAGGTTGAAAAATGATATTTCCATTGGCATATCTAAGAGAAGGAATAAAATTTGGTTATTTTGAGGCATGATAATAAGAGGTTTATTGGTCATTTGTAAAATGTGATGTTGCATTTGCATCATTTAGGAGTTGTTAACTATTGCATAACATTCATTTGTTGAACCACTTGAGAAATAATTTGAGAACTATATATAGGTATATTTCGGTTTCTAGTGTTAAAAAGTGGTGGAAGAGTTTGATTATTAGTGTTGGAAAGAGGAACATTTCTAAAGTTAGGTATAGAAATGTTTCATATGGAAAGATTCCCTATGGATTATTTTTTATACTAGTATCTAGTACTCTACTGGTGTAGTAAAGAAGTTTAGATTGGGTATTATCATGAGATGTGTGAAATGGGTTAGATCCATCTAAATAATCATTTTGGGTAGTTTAAACCATGTTACAGTCAATAAATTTAGGTGAAGGATGGGAATAAGTGCACCATCAGAGATTATCCTCTTGGGTGGCTAAGTTGAGTAGAAAATAAAAACCCATGTATCTTCTAAATGGGTTAAGATTATCAAGGAAAATATTTATAGTTGATTTTATGATGTTAAATAAGGTGGGAATAAATTTAATAATTTGGACTTAGGAAAAATTTGTAGGAATAAAACTAAATCGGCCAATAATTGGACTAAATCAACCAAGTAATATTTTGGGTCAAAAATGAACTACGTCATCCTCAGTTAATTTCTTGATCAAAAAAATATCACATAGTATATAAATGAACTAAGTTAACTAGAAGGTATAAAATCAACTAGGTCAATGTAATTGGTTTCTAAACATGAAAATATCACACAGTCCAAAGTTAAATTATGTCAGTCAGTAAATAATATATTGAGATGGTCAACTTAGTTAGTTGGATTGGATAACAAAAAAAATATGGAAACATACAAGGTCAAGTTGGTCAGTCTACTTGGGAAAGCAATAAAATAAAATAATCTATAAATAGACTAGGTCGAGTTGGTCAACTGAGTTAGAAAAGTAGAAAAAATAGAATAGTCTATAAACAGACTGGGATGATCAAGTCGACTACGTTATATAGTCTAAAAAAAAATTAATGGTCTGATCTTGGATGATTTAGTTTTAAATATAGAAAGTAAAACTTAATCACATAGTTAACTAGGTTGAATTGGTCGATCTAGTTCAAACATGCAACATAAAACTTGTATCAATGCTAGCTAATATGGTTTACAATACAACCTATAATAGTAAACAGCAAGTAGTAAGAATGTAATTTAGATGCTAAGAAATTATTCATAAAAAGATCAAGAAGTTGTACTAAAGGTTATGATTGATAGTGTATACTTCCAAAGACACTTGTTTATCCATTGGATAGTGTCAACCCAATATTTTACAGTGATAAATATGGAGGAAGTGTCATTCTCATACACCACTAAACCTAGTTTCAAGGTTAAGTTGGAAGTAACTTCTTGGTGCTAACCACTAGTCAACGCACCATAGAATCAAATAGATGGTTAGATTCATAAGGTTCAATACAAAGGGAAAACTTAGGCATTTCTAAAAAAATATGAGTTACATGGAAACCAAAGACCATGTTTATATCTATATTATGCCTATGAGTATTGCAGTAAGACCCTCATGCCATGATATCTATAAATGATAGACCAAGACTATAAATAGAATATCATGTATCCCTTAATAAGAATATCTAAGTAGTTTTAAAACTATCGGTACATAGTTTCTATGGAAAGCTAACAAAGTGAAAAATAAAGGTGAAAATTAATATTTTGAAAGCTAATCTTTAGCTTCTAAAAGTAAATAAACAAGCAACCAACTGAAAAGTAAAGTTATTGTAATTGTTATCAGATATAGGTTAATTTCCTTTATTTAAGATAGAAGGTGAAACACACATAAAGATCGATCAGATCAATTAAGTTGGATAAATAGAATAGAATGAATTCAAGATGGTCAACTTAGTCTACTAAAAAAACATGCCAGACTAAACAAAGTTAAGTGATTGTAATTATTATTAGTTATAGTTAATTTTCTTTATTTAAGACAAAAGGTGAAAAACACATGACAAGATCGAGTAGGTCAATTAAGTTAGATAAACAAAATAAAATCAATTCAATCTATTCAACTTAGTCTATTGAAAAAACATGCCAGACTAAACAAGGTCGAACATGTTGACTTAGTTTTTTAGGTAGAAAATAGATACAAAACTAGATCGATCCATTCAATCTAGTTAACTGTGTAGGTACAATTTTACATATTTAAAAATGGTAGTGAATTTAAATTTTAACTGAAAGGGTGAGAAAGTAAAATTTTCTTTAAAAATTAACTAAGTGAAAGTAATAATCTAGTTAAAGTAAACTTGATAGATAGGATAAAATTGAATAGGTCGATGTAGTATATTTTAGTTAGGTTGTCTAGGCAAGTGTTTGATACTCCAATCGATCTAGTTAAAATAAAAATGATAAAAAATATAAAAATAAATCATCTATGTAGTTAGCTAAATATAAATTGTATAAATGAATAGAATCAAGCATATCAATTTAGTTAGTCATAAAAGGTAGAAAAAATAGATTGATTGGTATGATCCAGTTAGTTGAGACTAAAAACACTATGCATAAAAGATAGAACTCAATTGATAGGATCATAAAAAAATTAAACCTTGCACACAAAAATCTAAACTATGTTGACATGATTGACAAATTTGAATAACCTTCACATAAAAATAAAAACTAGGTTGACAAGTTTGACAGAGTTAAAAAAACTATGCATAGAAAGTTAAATTAGGTAAATAGGCTCAACAAAGTTTGAAAACCTATGGAAAAAATTAGAACTAGGTAAATAGGTTCGATAAAGTTGAAAACCTTATTCACATAAAGTATAACTAGGTCAACATGTTTGTCGAAGTTATAAAACCTATGCACATAAATCATAACTAGGTTGATAGGGATGATGACGTTATAAAACCTATGCATAGAGTATGAAAATAGATAGATAGGATTGATACAATTAAGTGTAAATGAAATTTAAAAACTACAAGAGTTATATTCACATTGGGTTCACCATAATTTATGTAATTAAAATAAAATATATATATATATAACTTATCCTACTCAATAATATCCAATATCATAGAATGTAATCAACTAACAATCTATCTAGCAATAATTTATTATATCAAGATCATGACCAATTATGGATCCGTTATACCTAATTAAGGGATCTCTTACTGCATAATAGGAAAAGAGAGGTTTTTAATGCCTCTAGTCAAATATCACCATGCAATAACACTAGTTAGGTCTTATAATATAGTGAAAGGAAATAAACTAATCTACTAAACAAAGATATAAGTTAATCTAGTAAATGAACATACAATCTAAATTAGTGCTCACCAAATCTTTTAGCAAAAATGGGGAAGATAATAAATAATTACATATGATTTTATTCAAGAAAATATATAAGTCCTCTAAGAAAAGAGAGATATAATTTAATACATTAGTTATGTAATATATACTTATCAAAATGAAGAGCTAGGAGTATATTTACCTTGTTGAAGTGAACCCATCATGCCTCAATCTCTCCCTTGGCCAATGGTGCTTTGAAAGAGATTGTTTTGTCTTGTAAGGATAACAAGGATAGATCACCTCTAGGATATAATATTTCTTTTATGCATTGAAGACCTCTACAAGATAAATGTTACTACTCTAAGGTAAAACCCTGAGTAATGAAACTTTCAAATGATAGTATAAGTAGATTTTTGATATGTAATGATGCATAATTTAATGATCTTATGTTTATAAATGAATTGAATTGGGGGGTATATAAACAAGGATTGACTCTAAACCCTCCCAATAATTTATATGATAAGGTCAGCTAGGTCAACCTTGTTTGGTGGAAAAAGGAGTCATTAAGCCTCAAACTACATTAGTTGGGATGATGAAGTTATTTAATGTGTGATCAATCCCTAAAAAGTTTTACTGGGATAACATAGTATGTAAATAAATAAAAATATCTATATTCTTAGGTAAGGGCTATTTAGGAAGGTGAATTCCTTACGGGAGTGTATAATTGGGTTTTTATTACTTAGGAAGTTGGCTAAAAGTAGTTTATATTAGTTTTAGGTAATGTATAGGGACCAATAATCTTATGAAGCACAAAATTTATACCAATCCCTTTCTCAACACACCCTTTAAGGCATGCTCTCACATAGGTTGAGACTCAACAAGTTTTTACAATAGAAAGAGTGTTATTAAATGATCATGTTTAAAAATATTGTGTGTATATAGAACCTATCCTCATGCACACACAATATCAAGAAGTGTACCAACTATTTAGCATTACCAAAATTAAGGAGTTCATATGTTTATATAACCATAACTCTATCTAACTACTACCTTATAGATTTGTTAAACATAGGATTTCCCTTTGGGATATTATTCCCCATGCTCACCACATAGTCATTGCATAAGTTAGTCTCATTGCATCTTCCATGGTAGTTGTAATCTTCCACCTTACATTTATCCAAGTTTTAGACTCCCACTCTTTTCCACACACTAAAGTATCAGGTATTTCATCCCAGAAAAACTCATATTTCCTAGTCTTGATCTATCTCTTATCTATGGCATAACTAGTGTGCCCTCTCTTTCCTTGGCCTTTGGCATGATCTTCCTTAGATATATCTTATTTTCATTTTTAGAGCTGGTAGAGACTTATACTTGTGTGCCTGATGATCCTAACACTACTTCCTCCCTAATAATAATTGATGGTCCTTCAAACTATACATTGGTTATTTTTTATTGTATGATGAGTGTTAGAGCACATGAACTCGTGTAATGATGAAGGGTTTCTTATTCTATGACTTGGCCTTTGGTATCATCATTTACATGAAACCATTATAGTTCATCCTCAACTTTCATATTTTTTTGAATCCTCAAATTTGGATGGGCATGAATTTACTTTGGATCTTATTCTTTTAGGCTCCTCTCTAAGCTTAGAAAAGATCCAATGGTTTTCTTCAAATCTTGCACCCTGTAAATTCACATATTCATCATTTTCAAAAATCAAAATACCTTAAGACCTAGTACACTCAAGTCATAATCTCATTAGGATCTTATTTATATTTTTCAAATGGTGAAAACCCATTGCTCTTGACTCAAATTTATAGGTTTTTATCCCTCTAGTTTTCTGGTAGGTTATGTGGTGATATAAATTATATGCCTTACTCCTTTTATCCCTATCGCACATTTCTTAAACACCTACCTTTAATTTATTGGTCATGAATGTAATATATTTTGGGCCTTATTCACTTGAGGAGTTAATGTTGTTGTCTTTGCATTAATTATTAGTATTTTTTAGTTGTTAACCACAATCACTAAAAAATTTAATTTTAAAAAGTGATGTCATTATGCATGATTCCCCCTTTTTAAAATATATTCCCCACATGCACTTTTCCCTTTTATTTTCATGGGTGATTCACTTCCCTTCCTCTTGTGCGCTTGCCTACCCCATAGTTCCTTTCTAAATTCCTGGATACAGTGCTCCAAAGTGCACTTTTTTCTCAACATGTTCTCTTCATTTATCTATATATTTGAATTCTTTGGCATGACACTCCCCTCAACTCAATTTATTTCCCCATAATTCAATCTTATTGATTCAACCTCAACTTTGAGCCTATCCTTAACATTTTTCAAATCTCATGTCATAAATATCTACACTTTACACTCTATTCTTTACCATTTTGTAACACTTTTCACT
Source organism: Torreya grandis (assembly GCA_037957365.1). NCBI lineage: Eukaryota > Viridiplantae > Streptophyta > Pinopsida > Cupressales > Taxaceae > Torreya > Torreya grandis. The sequence goes on along the minus strand of JARHVA010005692.1, from coordinate 28,061 downwards.
ACCCCCAGCCATAGTAAATTTTGTCTAGTCATCCAATGTAGAAAGTCTCTTTTTATCAATTTCCCAATAATTTCTAAATGAGTAAGAATTTATATGACTAGAGGTATGATAGAAACAACATCACACTCACAAATCTCTTTTGATATACCATTCAAATAGTCATAGAGGGATAAATAAACCTTCAAGATTCCTATCATTGTTCACTCTTCAAGTTTTTTGTACAATAAATTTGTTATTTAATTGGATTGATATATTTAAAAGATAATGTGGTAACACTCAATAGAAAACATAGATGTCTAGCATAAGGCCTCCAAATGAAATCCATATCTCAAGTCACCCAACTAGTATTACAAGGCATGTATATTACTACATATGAAGGTGCACATATATTTCACCTAAACTAATTTAACCTAACAAACATAAAATATATAAATAAAATGTAAAAAATCTTATTATATCATGGATCAAGCATGCTAAGCATGAAACATATTGGACTGTCTTCTCTTGAAATTCCTAGGATCATTTTACCGTCCAACACATGTAGATTTCACATGCCAGTATCCAAAATGTCATGACCAATGTAGGGCCCTAGACAACATATTTTAAGCTTCCCTAGATGATTAAAATATTTTGATTCATAGATAATAACATGGTCCCTTTCTACCAATATATTTCACTTTATATGTCAGTTATGTCAAGCCTTTTAGTGGGCCTTCTCAACTACTTGGATCCATAAAAAAATGGTGTATCATTCATCTAACTTCATTAGATATTCCAAAAATTCATCTAATGAATAATTTATATGTAGGTTACCCATATGAACAATGTGTATAGAGGGTACCAATAAATTCAATGGTAACACAACTTCCATACCAAGCACCAGTTGAAAAGGTGTGGACTTATTCATGCACTTGTAGCTAGTCCTGTAGGCCCACAAAACTATTGAAATTTTTTCATCCCAATACTTTCACCTAAAATTTTATATGTTTATGAGGTAATTTCCCAATATATTTTTTAATTCATCCACATTCCCATTTATATGAATATTGTATGGTATTATTTTATGGTGCACGATCATGAACTCAAATAATAAAATGTGCATTGTCTCATTTATGAAATGAGTACCCTATTATATGGTCAAGATTATATGGCATCTATATTTAATAATTATGTTTTACCATAGGAATCACATTATTATAACTTCATTATATTTTTTCACTGGTGTGGCTTCAGACCACCTGATGAAGTAGTTAGTTATAGTGATGATATAGCATCCATTGCTCCTACACATAGCCATGGAAATAGCACCAACAAAGTTTATGGCCCACTTTTAAAATGGGGATTACATGGGAATTTTAATCAAGTTAATCTCATTTATGTGATTTATCTTCTTATTCCAATGGCTCACATCACATTTTTGTGTATTCTTTTACATCCATAAACATGGTAGGCCACCAGAGATCGAAGAGCAAGATCTTTTAAGCAGTGGATTCATCTGTTAAATTCCCACCAAATATGCCTTTATTCCCTTCATGAAACACATCATTGTTTTAATGTTCCAAAACACATCAGCACAAAACTTTACAACATCCAAACTTATATATTTCTACACTAACAAGTTGATAGGGGGTAATGAAAATAGTTAGTTTTTTTCTTTTTTTAGTGGATTAGTTTTAAGGTGCCACACCAAAGGTGAGGAATTTAGTAATATCAATTAGGTATTTTTGGATGAGTTTCACTCTATAAAATTGATAATCTATCATATCATCTTTAATTGGGTGCACATCCTCTCTAATGTTGAGACATGATAAGGGGCCCTAGCCAAAAAAAATATTTCTGAGCTTCACAACGTAAAATAACTAGAGCTCTTAAAAGGTTACAATACATTGAAAAATACACCTATGGATAATTGGATTATTTACCAAATAATTGAAATATTCATGATCTCAAAATAACATAAAGGGAGTAGCTAACAAGTGTTTTTTGAACTTATGGAGTGCCTAGATCATCTCCAGGGCCTCATACTCGATACTAGTATAGTTTTTCTTATCAAGTGTGAGATTATTTATCATGAAGTAGATATCATGGTCATATGTGTTATTTATTGGTTTAACTATAATATAACCATTAGTTTTTCCTAAATCATCAACTTTCACATGGAATAGAGTGCTTAAGTCTAGGAATTGTAATATTGGTGTGCTAGTCAATTTTTTCTTCAATGTCTTCAATGTGTCTTCTTATGCCTTACCCCATTACAATATATCCTCCATGCGTGTGTAAATATTTACATAATGGTGATTTAACTTTTGGTTATAATTTGGATGCCACAATAATGCATGCACTTCTCATTGAGTGGTGGAAACTCTAACTAAAGAATGATGGAGACCTTGGAAGGGTCAATAAGGAGGACATATTTTTAAATCACATGGATGAAAAATGTGCCAAAATGTGTCCCAAAAACACATTTATTTAGATTGATGGATATTTAAATCTGGTGATAGTGCTTGAACATGAGGCATAAGTTAGCATGGTGGTCTTTCACTAGTCCATCAGTCATCCAGTTGTTTAAATACACATGAAAAAAATTTGGCAAAAGTATTTGAAGGTTTTTATGATGATGTGCATGAATATAGTATATGTATTCTTCAATCCAAAACTCATTAAATTATAACCAAATTAACCCCATTGTATTTTAATGTAGTTTTTGGTTTGTCTTCTTCCTTAATTTGCACTTGGTGATAACCCAAAAGTCATCAATGAAGGTGTATACCTCACAACTTAATACTCCCTCAAGGATATCCTCAGTGTATGAGATAGTAAAAGTGTTAGTGGCATGCATGGTGTTGAGGACCCCATAGTCCACACATATGTGTATGTTCCCATACTTATTGATGTTGACCACTATTAGGCTCACCCACTTGGATTCATCAAATAGATAGTCATGTAGGCAATCAACATATTTTCAATATCCACCTCTAACTTAATGTACAGGTTAGGTTTCATGTTGTATGGTCACTTCTTCATGAGACTCACACATTCAACCAATTTTACCTTGATATTATCTAATAAAGTATGCACTCCCTTCATCTCCTTATAACTTATGTGTAAGATTTCTTGAAACTCTTGGAGTAACTCTATGATGTGTCAGCTATACATAATACAATTAATATCCAAGCATGTAAATCTTGGGTTCCTCTTATAAACCAATGTTCACCTTGGTCATCTTTAGGGGTTCATGGTAGCACTTATTTTGATACTATTACACATTTTCTACTTCTCTCTCTCCTTAATAAGTTTAAACATATAATTAATTCAGCTTATTGGCTTGATATTCTTCCTCCACTTTACATACTAATTTTTACTTTTTGGTTGTGAACTACCAATTATATTCTCTCCATACTACATCGGTATCCTCACTAGAATAATTATTTACCTTATATTCATTAAATAAACTAGGTAGGGTGAGTCCCTCCTCACTAAACATCTGCATTCCTCATTCTTCCATTACAACCTCTTGTTTTAAGATGGCATGATGAATGTGCTATAAGGGCTCAATTACATCTAATTTGGATGAAGAGAAATAAAAGTTATAGGTGAGATTATCCTTTCAATTTTTTACATTTTTATTATCTCAGTGTGTCTCATTGATAGCATTCCATGCATAAACCTATGTCTTTAGGGTTAGGTAGGAAACATGAACTCTTGTTCCTTTTGGTCAAAATGCATATGCCTTGCCCATTTGTCTTCACACTCACAAACATACACCCATGGGTCTGTGTCACCTGTATACATTGGAAACCCCCTATATGTGCTACTATTCTCAAATCTAGAGAATATGGCACCCTTGACCTCAATTCAGGTTGGAAGAATATTCTTGGGTGTATCCCACTAACACATAAAAATAATATTTCATGTGTACACTAGAGCACCCATGAAATCTTTATCCTTGGAGATACATGATTCAAACTCATTTAAAAATGGAGTAGCATATATGTATCCATCATATTTTTACAACACTAAAATATTTCCTTTACTAATGTATAACACTCTCTTAACTTTAAATGAGGTGGGTATATGTGGAACCCAATTCTTTTGATGATTTTAAGTGGGATTTATGTTAGCACACAAATATTTTCATGCACATAAGGATAGATGTCTTGTCTTTACTATTCCACATGTTCACCTAGTTATATCATATGAATCTTTCACCCATCAATCATAATCAATGGTAGTGGTGGTTAAAACTAGTTATGTATCATCCCAAGTTATGATTCCATTCACACTTTGTTCCAAGTTCTCTACTCCTTACATCATGATGTTATACATGTTGTTGATTTCATCCTCAAAATAAACTCTCTCAACATGCAAGGCCTTGATCATTTTATAATGTAATCACCACATGCTATTTTCAATTCTCAAATCTCATATAACACTTCTTTAAATACATCTTTACATTAGTGGCATAGCACCATGGCCTACCAAGAAAGGCTAGGTAGTTATCTTCCTCAGTGATCTTGATCACTTGAAAAAATTATCTGAACTTCATGCCTAATGTTTTGATATTAGCATTGTGTAGGATGCCCATGGAATAAGATTAGTTTTTTTTCATGAATAAAACATGTGGTAGGGTTTCCCATCTTGTGTTAGTCATCCCTTATGAAAATGTTGACTTTAGCACCTATGCCTATAATAATGCCACATACTAATCATCCATTGATATTTACATCCATAAGTAGCTCTTTATCATATCCTACATTCTAGGTTATCATCAAGTCATGACCTCAAGTCATATTTGGTGTGGGAATATTAGTGATCTATTATCCCTTGTAGTCAGTAGAAAATTTCTTCAGCACATGAACCTTTCCCTTAATATGTAGGACGGATAATATATTTTAAAGATCATCCTCCTACTTATATATTCTTGAGGTTTGAGCTCCTTGAATTTTTTTAAGTCATGCACATATCGTAGCTCATCGTGTAGATTATGAATAACACCCATGGCTTCATACAATACTTCCTTATTATATGAGACATCTTGATAATGTGTTATTAAGGGTTGGGGATGCACCAAATTTTCTTCAAATATCCTAGACTCATATCCCATTTGAACCTTATCAATGGGAGTGGTTTTTGGTTGTGTAGTTCTACCATTATGAGTTATTAGTTGTACTGTGGGGCTTATATTCATCTTGTCTTGTACCTTTGGGACCCACTTGTCTAAGTTGTGTGCACATTAGATCAACCATGTGACCTTATTGATCTTACCTTTATGCATGATATTTTCATTTAGGTCTATGAATTACTCAACCTTATGCTCACCTTAGAAGTATCTATAAATGGGATACTTGGGGTAGTTGTGTAGGTAGTGGTAAGGTGATCTACACTTATAGTAAGTTCATGGGCTAAGTCTTCCTCCTCTACATCTTTTGTGGCCTTTATGTCCTTGTTTTCTCTTTATCCACCATAATGTTGATCAGAGGGGCCTATTGTAGTCTATCATGCACCTTAATCTCTTGCCTCGTGTATCTCATAAATAACCTTGCAATCCTTGGTGTTAATGTTATTTAGCTCTTAATGCATTTCCATGGCCTCCCATGGCTCTGTGAATGTTTTCATTGATAAGGCATGTCAAAAGGTTGTGAGTAACCCCCAAAAAAATTTTTGCACATGTTGTATTAGATGAATCTCATAGGAGAGTTTGGACAATATATTTTTGAATCTAGCATCATAAACATGAACACTCTTTGTCAAGTCTTGTTTGATTTCTTTTAGTTCAAAAATGCTCTACTATTTGAACTCGAGAATGTCAAATTCCCTCTATAAGGATACCTTAAGGAGGTCATAGTCCATAATGGCTTGATTTGGATCAAGCTTTGTGTACCTAGTGTAGGCATGATCTATAAAGGTTATGGAAAATTGAATTTATTTTATGTTCTATTAGCATAAATCCCTTGGCATGCCATATGATCTCATACTTTTGGACATGTTCCATGGTATTATCCACTCCTCAATAGTTAGGTAAACTCAAAGTCATCTCATTGAAAACCTATGAAGTAGGAATGAGTGTAACATGTTTCTAAGGCACATGTTATGTTGGTGTATTGGTTGGAGGTTCACCTAAGCTTTGAATTCTATTAAGGGTACCTCCCATACCTCTTTTTGATGGTATGGCTCCATTACCTCCAATGATAGGCTATACTATTTCTTATTTGGTCACTCAGAGGGCCTGATGGGATACCAATGTTTCTCTAGCTCATACTACCCCACTTTGTGTTATACTACTCATATGGGGATTAAACCCCCTCTTGATGGTGGCATTCCTAACATCCTTATACATGAAGTTCATATGAGTCATGAAACCATATGTATAAGTAGTTTTTAAGGATAAATCTAATGTATCACACTTATTTTCCCTTCTTATGGTATAAAATTTCTTATGTGATATATAGTCACTACCTTAGTTAATTTATTCTTGTTTTGGGTGAGGCACTTGAGTATGCACTTTAGGTAGAGGGGAATTGGATATCTCCATGGTAGTCTATCATCATATGTTTTCTTCCTATGGTACTTCAAATTCTCCTTATAAAGCCTTCTTTTTTTCACTGGTGCATAATTTCTCATCAATAGAGTACATATCCTCTACACAAGAGTCCTCCTCATGACCTTCCTATTATACAAGTTCTCAAAACATCTCCTGAGTCAAACTATCCCCTCTTATTAGGGTCCTTTTCAACCATCACTTTCTATCAAATCCCATCATAAATGTGCCTTTGGATCTCATGTTCACCTTGTCCTTCCATGTTGAATATTTTATTTATTTTTACCTTATAGACACCATGTCCTCTTCACCTTATACTTTTCACTTTGCTCACATGTGTAAATGTTTATCTAGACATAGATAAGTATTCTATTCCATTATCCACCATCAGTTTCTTGATCTTCAATAACAACTAATTCATATATGAACCTCTAGGCTCATGGAAAATTTGATATTTTATGTCCTTTAAAAAATAACATCTGGAAATAAAAAAATTCTATCATGTATGTATTCAATTCACCATGCCACCAAATGTATACAAATCTAATCTAGACCACATCTAGGTTTCCTAGCTATTCCACACACTACTCCATCTAAGTTTATTTTCACCAATATTTTCTACTCTTGTTCATAACATACATTGTAATCCATGTGTGTAGATGAATTTGTAGCTCATACAAGAACACCTCATAAAGTTTATTATGGAGGTTGTCTTCCACCCATTATCTTGACCACCATAACTAGGGTGATTCACTCCAAACATTTCTTCTAGCTACCCTAATTAATGCTCAACATTTATATTTTAGAGACATTTTGCTTATGTTCTTTAGAAGAAGGAGAAAAAAATTGAGAGGGGTATGGTAGAAAAACCTAATATGTTGTGCATGTGTTGATCTAGATGGTTATAGATACTCCTTTTTGGCTTTGGATGAATGACCTTCAAATAAGAAATCACTCAAAGAAATGGTTTTATTAATTAGATAGTAGGGTAGATTACCTAGTAAGAGATAGATCCAAGAAGCATGAACTTCCTAGGAGGTTGTCAATCCATGATTTTTAAACAATCAAATTTTGAAAGATAAAGTACTTGCATATATCACACAAGGTACTAAAATTAAGTACAAGAAATGATTAAAAAAAGAATAGACAGAATTGACTAATTATAATAATAAGTGGGTCAATATTAATGAATTAGGTATGGTTCAAAAAATAGGGTAGGGTTCCATGATCAGGTAGAGGGTCTAAAATTTAGATTTGTTTAAGGTTTTTTGGGTGAAAATAACTTGTTATTTTGTCACATAATGACCATCAGTGTTGGGGTGATCATTGGCAGTTAGGGTAGCCATCAGTGGTTAGGGTAACCATCAATGGCTGGAACAGACCATTAGTGGTCAGCGTAACCATCGATGGTTATTATGGGTTGGGTCTGGTCAAGAAAAAGCTATTTTTATGAGGTCATAGACTAGAATTCTGAGAGATGGGTTTGGCTTGGGTTGATTGTCAAATAGAAATAAAGTAACTAAATGATTAAAAATGGATACTTAGCTGGTTGGTTGTTGATTTAATGAATGGTTGAAGGATTTACTGGTGAAACTTAGAGAAATTCTAGTAGATTAATGATACAAGGATATTTTTTAATAAGCGGTAGCACTTTGGATCTCTATCCTACTTGTTAGTTCACTAGTTCACTAAAAAAGCACCTGTAAAATAAAGTGTTGATATAAGAGGCTCTAGATCTAGATGTGAATATTTGATTGATTTTAGATTTGGATCCCTTACACCTTTCTCCTCTCTTTTTATAGGAAGGAAGGAGATGTATATAAATATGCTAACAAGAGGTTTAATAGGAATTTCAAATTTAGATTTTGCTTGCATTGGCTTGTACACAATTTAGATGAGGTAAATATAAAAATACAAGCTAGAGTTGACTATAGTTTAATTGTTTAGGTAGTGGAAACTTGATCATCAGTGGTCAATCCTAACCATCAATTTTTAGGGTGACCATTAGTGGTCAATGGTCAAAGGTAAAGTTTGGTCAAGGTGGGTTAGTTTGACATAGGTTTGGTTTGTGGTTGAAAGGTTAGGGTTGGTCCTTAGGGGGTCTGAAGGTGGTCTAGGGGTATTTTGACATCTAGAACCATTATGTGTATTTTTTTAGTGTCTACATTTTTCCCTTTTTTTAATTCAATTTTTATCAACAAGTGGTAAAATAAAAATAGAGTGTGGGTCAAAGTTATGGTTTCCCTGAGCATGGGAGGAGGTACTCCCCCTCAAACTAGGAGTTGATGAGGTGAAATAGAATCAGGTGTGGGTTTGATAAGTGGTCAAGTTGGTGTTGATTTGGTGGGTGATAGGTTGGTAAATAAAGTATAAACATACACATAAAGTGAGACTAAGTGAAAAATCCAAGTTCACACATTGACTAGGTTATCATTGTTGGTAAAAATTATGTTTAGTACTGGAAGGATAAGTGATAAGTGGACAACATGACCATATGTGATGGTTGGGATACACTTGTAAACTCAAGTTTCTTAGACAAGGTCAGTGTTTTCATGGGTATCCAAGGTAAGAAGTGTTCCTTTGAAGATACAAATAGGTCAGGTGTGTGTAAGGTAGTGCAAACTAAAAATGTTCAACTTGGAAATTTAGTTGGTGTATTCAAAAGGACCAAGGGAAGGTCATCACAAAATGTGCAAAAGTTATGGGCCAAAATGAAAACTAGTGAGGTTGACATTGTGTAATCAAAGTAGATGGAGAAGGTGATCTCCATAGGTGGGCAATTGGTATGGGTATGTGCTTAAAAGGTGAGAAATTAGTGGTTTAGAGGAGAAACTCTAAAAATGGTGACCATTGATGGTTAGGGTTGATCCTCAAAGTTGACCATCAGTGGTCACCCTAGCCATCGATGATTGGATGTCAACCCTAAAAATGTGAGGCTAAAATACCACCATGGGCCCTTTTTTTCTCATTTGAGCCAATTGACTAAGGGTGATGGGTATTTTAGCATTTTTGAGAATATGGCTACAAATTATTATCATGTGATTGGTTGAGATTGTTTAGGTGGACTAGTGTTATTGGAGAGTTGAGTTGATTGAGAATGTAATGTGGATAAGGGAGGGCACATGGCCAAGTCATGGGTCCTTGAGTTCCTCCTTGATGATAGTCAAGGAATGAGGTAGGTGGTATTTTGAATTTGTAGAGGGTAGATTTAAGTTGTCAAATGCATTTAGATGTGAATTTATTATTTGTGGTAGATTTGGTTTATAGGTAGTGGTTGACCTAGGTTTAGGTTTTAGTAATGTGGTGCTTAAATTTGAGGTTGAATTTGAAATTGGTGAGGATAGGCTAGTGAGGGCATGGTAGAATAGGTATAGGTAGAAGTTTTTTGTTTGATTATTATTAGTGGGTGGGTGGTTGTAGTGGTTGGGGTTTGGAGGTTCCATCGATAGTCACCCACAGTGACTATCGATGGTCAATAAGTGACCATCAAGGGTTGCCTGACCATCAATGGTCAACTATAGGAATAGTCAACCATAAATGGTCAAGTTGTTTTGTTGAAATATTTTTAAAATTTAAGGTTAAGTGTTTGTCAGGTTACATGGTGGATAGGTAATGGGTGATAGGGTTAAGTATAAGTGGTTAAGTTAGAATGTTAAGGTTAGTTGTCAGGGCAAATGTATAAGTGGTAGTAAGTTTTGTCTAATGTTAAGGTAGAGAGGTTGGATGCCCTAAGTAAATGTCATAAGGGTGATGGTCAAGTAATATTTAATAGTAAGGGTTAAGGGTAATAAGTCATGGTTAAGGGTCCTTGTTTTTGTAATGGTCAAATGATACAGGTTAATAGGTAATGGTTGAAGAGTAAGACTAGGTGTGTGAGATAAAAAGGTAGACTATGATAGGTTAAGATAAGTGATAGGAATAGTTTATAGTAGGCAAATTTTGTAAGGTGTATTGATTGAAATTAGGGGGTAGGTGTAATAAGTAGAGTTCATAGGGAAGATAACACTTTAGTTTTAAAACTAAGATTTGCTAATCAATTTTTTTAAGTACAATAGAGGATCTAGATGAAGGATAGAGTACCCCAGAGTTTTGATGAGATCCATTGGGGTATCATTGCTGATGATTGAGCCTATACAAAGTAGGTGTGCCTTGGTGGTATGATGCACTACTAGCATTTGCCATGAGATGTGGTGATGATATTGGCACTCATAGAGAGATGAGATCCTACCACTAACACCATCTTGCTACTTATAGGTGAGATGACCATCTTACCAAAGGATATCCATAGGATTACATAGCTACCCATATAGGGTGATTTGAATTACCATATTAATAGGGAAGAGTGGGATGATTTTATGGAGTTTTTATATGGATATGACCTCAAATTTTCAAGGTTGAATACAAGAGGATTTAGCTATACTATGCTATATCAGAGGGCTAGAGGTGATAGGTAGTTATTGAGGATGACGATAGTGGTTTCATGTTATGTCATATTAGATTCAAGTAGTGGGAGGTTTCTTTATTTATTGTTGGGAGTGTTGGTTGAGATGTTATTGGGCCACATGGTGTTTGGGTGGGTGCCTATATTGCTAATTTATATTTATAGGGAGTTGTGGGGATTCCAAGCTCATAAGAGGTATGGTATCAATGTAGTGTTTGTTTTGTATTATTGGGCCTACAAGCACATATAGGTACTAAGGTTGATGGGACTACCATGGGAGGGGTATGCTCAGATGGGCTTCCAAGTTGGATTTATGTGGTGGAGATTTGATTTTTCCCTCTTAGGACTAGGTGGAAGGGTTCATGATATTGATTAGTTCAAAGGTGTATTGGATGCCTTGGTCATCAAAGATGTGATTTGGAGACCATATGTTAGGTTTTTAGAGTGGGAAAACTATAAGAGATATACATTTTCATTATAGAACTATCAATGGATCTACAACAGGAGGGATGGTGAGATAGAGCTCATTCTTTTTGACAAGTGCGATTCGAGTTTAGCCTAGCTCAGGATATTTTAGGTCTATTCCTAAGATATACATAAAAGGATTCATAACTCCTACTACCTAAGCCACATCCAATTCAAATTTTGATTAATCATGAGGAGTTACCTATGAGGATAGACAGGGATGATGTAGGTGTTACACAAGACTACCTTGCATGGTACCAAGCATTCTATGTGGTGGCTAATTTTAGGGGTAATGATAGTGGTCAATAGGTGATAGATGTTAACCCAGTTAGTAGAGGTGGTTAATAGGCTCAAGTATAAGGGGTTTCCTTAGATATGAAGAGAGTGATATGTTAGAGGTTCTAAGCATGAATGGCACTAGTCGTGGTATATGATTTTATGATGGCATTACAAGCATCGATGATAGAAACATAGGGTTATTTGGCTACTATCATAGGTGAGAGAGATTAGGCTAGAGCTATGCTAGCTCTAGTGACATATGAGAGAGATTCTCTTAGATAGGTAGGAGGTGGAGTACCAATAGTAGGGGTATCATCAGGGACTATATTGATGTAAAGATATGTAACGACTGTGGAGGAGATACGGTATTATGAGTCCATAATCTTCAAGCATTATCTAGATGAGCCTCATTAGGGTTAGTATATAGATGGTATTATAGGTGGTGTAGGTACAATGACACTAGGTCAGTGGGTTGCATCTATAAGTGGATAAGAAGGTATAAGAAGATAGGCTCTAGGGGGTAGTAGTGCACTAGGAGGTAGTGGCACCTCAGTTTCTTATTTTGCTTAGAAGACATGTACTTATTATGTATATGATTTTTTATTCTAGCCTATGAGTTGATGTAGTGAGATGTATATTTTTAGAGATATGTATATTGTTATACATGATGATGTTTATGTGATTATAGACTCATGATTTATAGATATGTTCTTTACATATGATATGTGTTTGATGTTTACGATGTTCATGTTGAGTATTTTTTATTATGGTTATACTCATGATGATGTAAATGAGGACTCACCTAGCTAGGCATGTGATAATATGTCTCCTTATTCACGTTTATGATAATGTTTGGTTATGGATTTAATGTTATCTCATGTGATTATGATGAGAATGTGATGTTTGTTGATGACTAGGATGATGTTTATGACATTTGTGATTATGGTTCTTAATGATGTTGTTTATGGATGTGATGATTTAATTTCATGTTTGATATGATCATGTTTATAACATTGATATGATGATGATGTTTATGTTGAAATTTGATGAGTATATACTTCCTCATTTAGATTTAGACATGTGGTAAAAATGTTTTATTGTTGTTTGTTTATGATGTTAATGGTTATGATTATGTTCATGGATATAATTTATGCTAATGATGGCTATTTTTGTTCATGATATGATGCTGATGTTATGTGATGTGGTTATGATTATGGTCATGTTTTTTAAAGTGAAGCACATAAAGTAATTTAAATAACAAAATCTGATGTGAGAAAGAGAGGATAATCAAGAGACAAATGTCTAAGTGAATATATCAACCAGTATAAGAGGATAAGAAGAGGGCACGATGATTCTTCTTTGAAAAGGACTAAAATAACCAAAGTTGGATTAGCTTAAGGAAAATAAGCCCTTTGAATGCTTCGCATTAGCATTCATTAGTTGGCTAAAAAGGTGTCTTCATCACATAATGTGAAGTAAACTCATAAATCCCTTGTTTATAGTTTATAAAGGGTATATGGATGAAGATGGAACCTTATTATGAGGCTAGCATACCTCTTATGGAGGTTACCAAAGAGCTAGTATAAACAAGTCCATGTCATATATAATGTAGACTGATCAATGTGGGAAGTCTAATCATGAGAGTCGACTATGGATTTCAAAATTATTTTGATTTTTTTGATGTTTTTTTAATGGGTATTTTGTTATTGTTTTTATTGGTAAGGTTTTGGGAAGCTAATTGATGTAGGAAGCTTCCAATAAATTTCTATGCTTTGACAAATTCTTTACTCAACCATCTTTCAAGGGAGTGGTTTATGTTTGTGTGTTTTGTTTAATGGTTTTGGTAGTTATCCTTCAAGGGAGAAATCTACCTTTTAGCAATTCTGATATGTTTTTAGTAATTGTCCTTCAAGGGATTAGTCTAAAAATATTAGGAATGACCCATGATGGTTTTTAGTTATGACTTTGCTTTTAATTTTTCTTGACATAGACTTGCTTATGTAGGCTTAAAGGTCTCTTTTTATGAAGGCAAAACTAAAAGCACGAGAAGATTAAGTAGGTTGAAAGAGGTTTAGATGACAATGACCATGGGAATCCATCCTAGGAGAGGGGCAAAAATTACCATGAGAATCATTCCATGGGTAGAATCGTGGTACCCATTATCTAAGATTAGGATATGATTACAATGGGTAATCACATGATTCAATTTTAATTGGTTGCCCCTAAAATTGGGAGATGAATGTGGTTTGAAAGCAATGGATGAGCTTAAGTTATTAAAAATGTGAGTTTGATATTTTTTAATAAAAGAAAGGACATAGATGTAAAGCATTGAGGGGCACAGGCTCCAGGTTTCCCTTAAGAGAGAATAACCAGTAGGATCTTGATCCATACTTGTATGTTATGATATAAGGTCTAAGATAATTGAAAGCAAATTTTCCCTACTGATTTTCTCCATATTGGTGAGATGTTGGTTTCCTTCAAGATGAGGTCTTTAATATTGAATTCTTGTACTTTAAGGTATTTTTTATAAGAATGTTTGATTTTCTCTTGATAGACACAAAGGTGAGTAAGAATAGCTAAATGATTCTCTTCAAGTATCTCAAGTTGCGCTAAATGGTATTGATGAGAATTATCTTTAGAAATGATATCTTGCATGGATATGTGAAGAGAAGAAATTTGGACTTCAAGAGGTAAGATATCCTCCACTCCAAACACAAGAGATAAAGGGGTAACACTCGTATGTGTTAAAAATGCTAGTATAATATGCCCATAAATTGAAAGGGATGTGTAAATGTCATTCCTAACTAGATGCATTAACCATTTTAGTGAGCATGTTGTTGAGAGTTTTATTGGAGTCTTCCACCTATCCATTTACTTGAGGATGATAGGGTAAAGAGAAACTTAACTTGATACCTAATGCATCATAAATACCTTGGACTTGTTTGTTTTTTAAATATTTTCCATTGTTATGATGATTTTATGGGGAACATCAAAATGATAGATGATGCAATGGTTGATAAAGTCAACAATATTTTTGGCTTTGAATGAGATAAGAGGAATAGCGTCTACCCATTTAGTTAATTACTCAATCATGGTGATGATATAATGATGTTGCTATGAATAATGGGGGTTAATTTCACTAATGAGGTCCAAACCCCATTGTGAGAAGGGCCAAAAATCCATGGATACATGAAGACTATGGCTAGGTGCATGATGTAAATTGGTGTGTTATTGACGTTTAACACACTTCTTCACATAATCATAGTATTATTAATTAAGGGTAGGCTAGTAATAGCCAAGATGAAGGATGTGTTTATCAATGGTGAGGCCACTAAAGTATCCCCCATAGATCCCACCATGCATTTTCCTGATAGCATGAGAGGCCTGATGACTATATAGGTAGTGAAAGAGGAGACCATCAAAGATGAATTTATAAATAATTTTCCCCAAGTGTGGTATAATATGAGGTAATTAAAATAAATGTTCTTCAATCATTCCTTGAAAGATCAGAAGGAATGATGGCAAGGTTAAGATAGTCAAAGGTTTGTTGATACCAAAGGTCAAGGTAGGTCTCCTCCACATTGAATATGGTGGGAGAGTCTAATTTGACATAAGATGGATAGGTAATTCTATGGATAACAATAGATAGCTTGGATTCAAAGGGTGAAAATGGGATCTGAGAGATGAGGGAAGCCATCATATCAACAAACTTTTTTGTAGGTCATAGGGTGGTTTGGATGTGGTAGTGTTTAAATGAGGCTAAGAATACATTAGCTAATTATTTGTACTATTGCAAAACATCATTTTTACACTAGTAAGAGCCATTGATTTAATTTAACACAAGTTGAGAGGCACCAAAGATGTTAATCATTTTGACTCCCAATGTTAACATAGTTTGAAGGCCTATTACTAGGGCTTCATACTTAGCCATATTATTAGTACATTAAAAATATATCTTGAAGGATAAAGGAATAGGTTCACTATGAAGGGGGATATGTTAGGTTGTGCAGATAAAAGCTTCACTGATGCAAATGGAGGAGGTTGTTGAGTTGGAGAGTAACCGACATTAGTAGGTAAACTGACGTTGGTCATCTTCAGTGTTTGCAGTAACTGACGTCAATTAGGAGTCGACCAACATCGGTCAGGTAGGAACCGACGTCAGTAGCTTGTGTGTGCATGCACTTCCAAAACTAGTCTAATTTTAGATGAACAGTTAGTTTGCATGTAAAAGACTAATTTTAGTCTTGAGTCTGCGTTTCTAATTATTGTAATTGGAAGTCTAATTATTGTTTGTATGGGATCTATTTAAGAGACCCATGGGGCTGTATTATAAATTTGTAGAATCATAAGGACTTGCAAAGGTAAGGACAAGGGTTCTTCCAAGTGTGTAAGATCTAGAGGGTCTGCAAGTGTGCAAGACTGGGTTGATCTACAAGTTTGCAAGATCAGGGGAGATCTACATGGTAAGTAAGGTCTGTTGATCTATAGGTGTGTGTGTGTGTGCAAGGTCAAAGGAGATATACAAGGTAGCAAGGTCAAAGGAGATCTGCAACACAACAAGGAGCAAGATTAGGGAGATCTACTTGGAGTACATGGTGTACTCGGTGGTGGTACTAGCAGTATTGTTACTGACTGGTGGAAACAACAACTCTATGTTTGAGTTGATTTTATTTGTAATTGAGAGAGAACTCTTGAGGGAGAATTACTGGTACGCCCAAGAGGTGTGGAAAAAGTGTGATTTCTTCATTGTATTTCCTTCTGGAAGAGTGTTAATACAAGATTGTATTATCTCTCATATTCTGTGCTATTTTTGAATTCTAATTACTTATTAATTTTGGTTTAATTCTTTGTTTAGTCGCTTATACAAAGGTAATCAAGTGTACTCTTAAGGAGTAGGGATCCTAATAATTGGTATCAGAGCTAAGATCACCAAGTGATACCACTGATAATTTGTATCAGAGCTTGGTTAGGTACACTAACAGGTGTTTAGAGCGTGTTAAGTGTTTGTTGATTACAGGTCACTCTCAGGGGTTTCTGATTGAGTGGGAATAAAGCAATGGTAGAAGAAAGTACACTAAGAATAGAGGAATTCAATGGCAAGAATTATCAATTACGGTATTATGGAAAGAAAGAGTAGGTAAAAAAAGATTGTTGGTTGGTAGAAGATTAGCATGAAGGAAATGAAGAAGCAGATGTTGTAGGTATTGTTACACAAGATGCTCTTGTATGTTCCTTGGATAAAGTAGAATCTTGGGTTTTAGATTCTATTGCCTCTTTCCATACAACCCCAAATAGAGTATTTTTCCATGATTATGTCCATGGAGACTTTGGAAAGATTTATTTAGGGGTTGGTGAGCCTTGTCAAATTGTTGGCAAAGGGGAAGTGCAGTTGAAATTGCAGACGGGCAACACATGGGTGTTGAAGGATGTCATGCATGTCCCAATCCTGAAGAGTCTAATTTCTATAGGAAAGTTGGGTGATGAGGGATGCATAGTAACTCTCACAGTGAAATCTTGGAAAGTTTTCAAGGGTGCACTTGAATTAGCATATGGTAAGAAAGTAGGTACTCTTTATCTATCTACTTGTATTATTGATTCTCCTTCTAGTTTATCTACTTCAGATGTAGATGTGAATATGTGGCTTTGTAGGCTTTTTCACATGAATAAGAAGGGGATGCATGTTCTTAAGAGGAAGTCTGATGTCTTTGACAAACTTAAGAATTGGAAAGCCTTAGTTTTCATGGAGGAGATGATGGACAGAGATCAGCTCAAGGGGCAAAATAATTCTGAGCAAGGCAGTTTAGACAAGGTTATGATCCAAAGTGAGCTTGTGGGTAAAAAGTCATCACTCACAGGAAAACACAGTTACCAACGTCGGTCAGGTGGAACCGACATCGAATAGGTAGGTACCGACATTGGTCATGTGCAGACCAGAGTCGATGGTGTCGGGTAGGTGGATACCGATGTCAGTCAGGGAACCAATGTCAGCGACCAAGTGGACACTGACATCGATCAGGGAATTAGCATTAGCAATCAGGTGGAATCGACATCAGTCGGGTGTAGACTAGGGTCGACTAGAGAATGGATTTTGGGTAGACAGCAAGCTGTCAAGGAGTCTCAAATGCCTGTGTGGAAGACTAAAAGGGTAAGTAAGCCTCAAATTCATTATTCCCCTTCTTTATATGACTTATTGCTTACTAATGGTCAAGAACTAGGAAGTTTTAAAGAGGTAGAGCAGGTAGCATCCAAGAAAAAGTGGGAGCATGGCATGAATGAGGAAATTGATTCCTTAGGAAAGAACCAAATGAGAGATTTGGTAGAGTTGCTAACCAAAAATAAATCACTGAAAGATGAATGGATTCCTAGGTTAAAGAAAGGAGAGAATGGACAGGTGAGACAAAAGGCCAGGTTATATGGTCTTGAGTAGGCTGGAAGACAATGGCGTTTAAGGTTTGATAGGTGTATGACAAAGCATGGCTTTAGTCAATGTCAATGTGACCATTGTGTTTACTTTACTAGCTTGGATAATATTAGCTACATTATCCTATTACTATATGTGGTGTATATGCTTGTTGTAGGGTCACACATGCAGGAGATTGTTGAGCTAAAGGTAAAGTTAGTTCAAAGGTATGCCATGAAGGATTTGGAAGCAGCAAAATTCTTTGGCATGAGTATTTCTAGAGACAGGAAAGATCACAGGTTGATGTTGTCTCAGGATGATTATGTGAATAAATTAGTGGAGAGGTTCAAT
The DNA here is from genome assembly GCA_037957365.1 of Torreya grandis. NCBI lineage: Eukaryota > Viridiplantae > Streptophyta > Pinopsida > Cupressales > Taxaceae > Torreya > Torreya grandis. The sequence goes on along the minus strand of JARHVA010005692.1, from coordinate 9,587 downwards.
ATGCAGGATGCAAAACCAGTTAGCACACCTATGGATGGATAGTTCACATAACAGTGTCCCAAATCACATGATGAGGTTGAGTACATGTGTACTAGACCTGATATTACCCAAGCAGTGGGAGTTGTCAGCAAGTTGGTGGCCAATCTAGGAAAGGAGCACTGGAAAGTAGTTCAGTGGATTCTCAAATATTTGAGAGGGACCAGTAGTAGGGTTTCATGCTATGCAAGGTCAGGCACTTCTCTACATGGGTATGTAGATTCAGATATGGTAGGTTACTTGGATGACAGGAGTAGCACCATAGGATATGTGGTGGTTGGTCTTCAAGATTGAACTTGAAGAGGGATACAAGCTAGGAAACAAAATTAGATGATGTACAGGTATAGGTACAGGTGCAGCTATTTATCTCCAAGTGGGAGATTATTAGGTTGTGGAGCTAAAATCTTGACTGATGCAAATGGAGGAGGTTGTTGAGTTGCAGAGAAACTGACATCGACAGGCAAACTGACATTGGTCATCTTTAATGTTCATAGTATCTGACGTTAGTTAGGAGTCAGTTGACATCGATCAGGTAGGAACTTACGTTGATAGCCTGTGTGTGCATGCGTTTGCATGTGCTTCTAGAATTGGTCTAATTTTAGACGGATAGTTAGTTTGCATGTAAAAGACTAATTTTAGTCTTGAGTCTGCATTTCTAATTATTGTAATTGGAAGTCTAATTAATGTTTGTATGGGATCTATTTAAGAGACCCATGGGGCTATATTGTAAAGTTGTAGAATCATAAGGACTTGCAAAGGCAAGGACAAGGGTTCTTCTAGGTGTGTAAGATCTAGAGGGTCTACAAGTGTGCAAGACCAAGTTGATCTACAGGTGTGCAAGATCAGGGGAGATCTGCATGGTAAGGTCAGTTGATTTATAGTTGTGTGTGTGTGTAAGGTCAAAGGAGATCTGTGGGGTAGCAAGGTCAAAGGAGATCTGCAACACAACAAGGAGCAAGATTAGGGAGATCTACTTGGAGTACATGGTGTACTCAGTGGTGGTACTGGCAGTATTGTTACTGACTGGTGGAAACAACTCTGTGTTTGAGTTGATTTTATTTGTAATTGAGAGAGATAAATCTTGAGGGAGAATTATTGGTATGCCCAAGAGGTGTGGGAAGAGTGTGATTTCTTCATTGTATTTCCTTTTGGAAGAGTGTTAATACAAGATTGTATTGTCTCTCATATTCTGTGCTATTTCTAAATTCTAGTTACTTATTAATTTTGGTTTAATTTTGTGTTTAGTTGCTTATACAAAGTTAATCAAGTGTACTCTTAAGGAGTAGGGATCCTGACAGGATAAGGATGATGCCAGCTCCCCCACCATGTTGACACTTTGATCCTTCAAAGAACATGGTCACTTGATAGGTAAAGTCTACCTAAGAGAGGGTCATGATGGACTCATCGAGAAACTCAAGAGGAGGAGCTTGATCATCTGCTAAGGGTGCATCAGCCAATTATTCAGCAATGACTTGCCCTTTAATTAACTTTTGTTGAATAAACTCAAGGTCAAACTCAGTTATGATCATGAGATACTTGGCCATACATTAGTTTTGGTATGGCTTGGAGTGCATATACTTGAGTGGGTCAATATTAGTTATGGCATAGGTCTTGTGGTTGAGAAGGTAGTGGTGGAGTTTGGTGGCCATGAATAACAATGCTAGGTAAAAATTTTAAGTATGGGTGTATCAAGTCACATACTCTACAAGCATACAACTGATGTAGTAGATGACTTGATCTTTGTGTTATTCATCCTGATGAATGAGTATTGCCCCTAATGTGTGGTCTGTGGTTAAGATATAAAGGTAGAAAGGTTGATTGTCCTTGGGAGTAGTGAGGACATGTGGAGATAAGAGGTACTTTTAAAGTGAATCAAAGGCCTTTTGATATTTTTTATTACACTTAAAATATACATCCTTCTTCAGAAGGTGATAGAAGGGTTGGCACCGATCTGAGAGTTGAGAGATAAAGTGATGAATGAATTGGAGCTTCCCTTGCAAGCTACAGAGTTTCTTGAGTTAGGTAAGAGGAGGCATGTTGAGGATTGATTTGATTTTGGCCAGATCAACTTTAATTCCCCAAATGAATATGATGAAGCCAAGGAGATTTCTTGAAAAGACCCCAAAAATACACTTCTTGGGGTTAAGGTAGACATGATAATGGATGAGTTGTTCAAAAACAATCTTAAGGATGGCCAAATGGTCTTTAAAACATTTGGATTTCCAAAAGAGGTCATTGACATAGTCTTTGATAATTTTTTGGATAAGGTCATGTAAGATGTAGGTCATAGTGCATTGGTAGGTCATGCTAGAATTATTCAATCCAAAACCATAACCCTATAACAGAAAGTCCCCCATAGGGTGATAAATTTGGTTTTGTGTTGATCTTCAAGGGCAATTAGGATCTAATTGTAACCTAAGAATAGGTCCATAAGAGATAACATTTTATGTCTGGTTGTAAGATCAACTAGATGGTCAATGCTTGGTAAAAAGAAATTTATCTTTTGGGAAAGCAAGGTTGAGGTCATGAAAGTCCACACAAATGTATTGTCCTCATATGGCTTTGGTGATAGGTACAATATTTGAGACCCAATATGGATAGTAATGGGTTGAATGAAGTTTATAGATATGAGATGTTGAAGCTCTTCTTTGATGAGAAGGGCTATGAGAAGATGCATTCATCAAAGTTTTTTTCTAATGGGATTGGCATCATAGTTGGTAACTATGTTTTGGGTAGTGATAGAGGGGTCAAGTCCTAGCATGTCATTGTAAGACCAATCAAATTATATATTGTGGTATTGCAAGAAGGAGGAGAAGTCCCAAAGCTCCTCAAAAGTTATTGATTATCCAATTTTGATAATGTGTGGGTTATTTAGATTACCCAAGATGATATCCATGGTGGATTCATTCAACATGGTTGAAGTCTCAGGAAGAAGAGATTTGTGGAGAGAAGAATCTAGTGTACCAAGATAGGTGAGAATGGAATTATTATCCGAACACTAAATAGTATTAATGGTAGGAGAGTCATCTCCTATCATCTCAGGATGGGTTAGAGGAATGGTTATAGTTTCCCCATACTTTTGATAAGTCAGGGGTCTAAGGCTAATCTTGTTGAAAAAAAAGTTAGGGGGGATGATTTTGGAATCCTCAGCTATCGATGGTGGAGTGGATGGTGAGGAAGGGATTTCCTTGTCAATAATGGTAATGAGAGGTGGGTTGGTTTGTTGTTTTGGTGTCATGAAACTAAGTCCATATTTTTGTGAGGTTTTTGGGTTTTGATTGAAAGTAACTTGTGTGGCCTATGTTTATACCAACCCAAACCAAATCCTTTCTAGGCTCAACTATAGAGGGACATTTTGGCAAATTTTGGTTTGTCTAGATAGAAAAAACTATAGGTGAATGGTTAAGGTGAGGAAGAGGTGGTAGAAGTGTCAAGGGGTTTATCAAGTCCCCCATAGATGAAATTGGTTTGATAAGGGGAGGGTCTAAAAGGAACAATGGTTCTAATATTAGGTTCATAACTAGGTTGGTGGCCAATATTCCCATACTCTTAAGGAGTAGGGAAAAAATCAAGGGTTAGAAGGTGATACTCCCCCAATGAAAGATGTTGGAAGGTTGATTCCAAAGGGTCCATTATGGGGATTTGGGTGAAAGGGATGGAAGAATTGGTGGATGCTTCATTGGTAGAAGGAGATGAGGTTTCATCTTTTACTAGTGAAGGTTTGTTAAATGGAGGAAGGATAACATTATTAGGTCAGTACATCATATTTCATGATGTAAAGGGACTTAGGTTAGCTTATAGGGTAAAAAATTGACCTTCATGCTCAAATTTGATGTACCAATGTAGGGTAGATGGCACACAACCCATGCAATGAATCTAAGGGCATCCTAGCAAGGCATTATACTAAAATTCTCCTTTTACTACATAGAAGAGCTCAAGAAGCATGTGGAGTCCTAAGCAAATGTGAAAGACAATAGTTCTTAAAGTCATGGCCATGGTATCATTGAATGATCAGAGCACCACTGAGGTTTTTGACATGATGTTCTTGGGTAATTAGAATTATTTGTAAGTGTGGGAGGAGATGATGTTGATACTAGCTCCTCTTTCAATCATAACCCTCTTAATGTGGGTTTGGTTGATATAGGCGATAATGAAGAGGGGAGGATCTGGGTTATATAGATGGATGGAAGGTATTTTTGAATCCTTGAAGGTAAAAAGGTTGTAAATTTGAAGAGCTCAGATAAAGGTTGATAAAGTTTGAGGGTCTTTTGGCCTTACCTCTATGGATTTCAATGCTTCTAACATTGCTTGACGATGATGGGGTAAGGTATTGATCAGTTCATATAAACTCATCTTCATCAACATCTAGTGAAGTTATTTTAGAACTACTTGGATTGATATAGATGGATTGGGGTGAGAGGATCCCAATATGGACACTTTGGGTTTGGTTTAAGGTAAAGGTGTTCAGTATTGGTTGGGTGGTTGGGTGGAGGAAGAGTGATATGTCTATGGAAAGGACACCTTTGTCTTCCCTTTATCCTTTGGTTGAGCCTGTGATCATGTGACCACATGGATGGTATGGATTGGGGGAAGAGTTAGGCTAGTGATTACTTTAGTTCCTCTTCATTCTAAGGTGAGAGTGGAGGGGTAGGTAGGTGTTGGTTGATAGTTATCAGTTTTTGGATTGATGTCAGGCTCATAGGGGGCTCATTTGATAATAAATCATCCTCATGATATAACTGATGGGCTATCACTTGGAAAGCTTTATAGTTCTTTATGTCATGTTTAGGTGTCATATGGTATGAACATACTAAGTTGTCATTATACCAAGATGGTTTAGGACTTTGTGGGTCAAATGGTCTATTAGGTAGAAAGGTTAAGAAAGATGCTTGTAATAACCTCTATAGGATAGTGGAGTAAGATTCAAAAAATGGTGGTAGAGGCATGGAGAGCTTAGATTAAGTAGTGGGAGTGGAAGCCCTTTTAGGAATGGTTTCGATGGTCAAATACTTAGGTGAAGGGGTGACCTTGGTGGATGGTATGGGTTTTGGTATAGAGGTTGAGGGTTTAGGGTTATAAATTGTTGGGGTAGATGTTTAAGAGATAAGCAGTTTGTTTATAGCTAGTTGGGAGATAAGAGGTATGCCCATGGGTGGTTCGGTGAAAATAGGTGTGGATGAAAGTAAAATTGATGGTGTAACAAAAAGTGGTGGTTGGTTTTTGATTGGGATGGTTGGATTCTCAACTATGGTAGAAGGATGAGGCCCCAAAATAGAGGGTGAAGTGGAGAGGGGAGGTAGAGTTTTGGTTTTTGGGATCCTAGGTGGTTTTACCTTCTTTATTGGCTTAGCTTGGGGTTTGTTTGATAGGTTTAGTGGTTTTAGGTCCAAATTTATTAACAAGTGAGTAATTTTTTGGGTAAAAAATGTGCTAATTTTTTAGGTGGGTTTGGTTAGAATGGTAGAAGGTGATTTGGTGACTTTGGATGAGTTTGGTTCTAGTGGTGTTGCTATAGATTGGTGGGTAGAGGTGTTTAATGGTTGGGTTATGGTGATAGTGGATTTCAAAATGGAAGGGGTAGGTTTCTCTAACAAAGAATAATCCTACTTTATTTTACATGGGAGCCCAAACTATTGCCAAAATGTGACCCGATCTAGGCTAGGATTGGATATGAATTCTAAGTTTTTAACCAGTCTAGTGAAAGGTTTATAAACTGGTCTGAATCCCCTGATAGTGGACTCAAAGGATATAATCAAGGGTTGAGGGGATAAAACAATTATCTCATCCTTTTCTTGAGTAAAATGTTCCAATATCTAGGAGGGTGACTCCTCAGAGGGGGTGTAGGCAAAGTGGTTTCTTCCTTAGGCATGATTGTTAGAGGAAGAGTGGATTATTGTATGATTGAGGAAAATGATAAAGTGGGAAGGGTTTCCTTTTCTGACGTGCATATCAAAAGAGAGGTTGGTGACTCCACTAACTCAATAAGTGGGGTGGGATAAGAGGTGATTTGGTTGATGGTCTTCTCAAAAGTAAGTTCACCAACAACCATATTGACATTATAGGCCTAATGGGTATGAGAGGATTCTACTTTGTTTTCATTATTAGAAGAAGGAGCATGGTTGATAAATGGTTATTTGAAGATGTCAAGTGATTGGTTTGGAGGTGAATTGGGGTTATCCAACATAATATCCCCCTTGTTAATGAGAGTTTAGACAATGTTCTTAAAGGTATTACACCTACTAACGTCATATCTAATGACTCAATGGAAGGTGCATAATTCGTTCGCCTTGTACCAACTAGGTGCAAGATGAGAAGAATGGAATTGTTCTAGAGGTTTGACCAAGGGAATTTGTATGATATTAGCCTTTAACAATTTCTCCAAGATTGAAGCATACACCCTCCCAAATGGGGTAAACTATATCTGGGTGTTACAGTTTGGGTTCTTGGTATTTTTATTGGAGGAGTTGGAGGAGTTAGATTGGTTGATAATGGGTGGAGGACAGTCTTAAGAAAAATCACATTCATGGTTCCCTTTTTCTTATAATTGGTGTTGGTTTGATTTTTGGTTTTAGAGTAGGAAGTCTCATTTGATTTGAAGGTATATTTCTTTTTTATTAATTTTAAATTCCCCTCATCAATGGCTTTATTCTCTAATTTTTGTGTCATGGTGAAAGTTTCATCAAAGGTCCTAAAGCTTTGAACTTGCAAGGTAGAGGAGATGTGTTTGGCATAGGCTCAAACAAATATTTCAATCAACTCAGGTTGTGGTAAATAGAAGGAGAGTTGGTTTATCAAACTTCTCCAACGGGACACAAAGTCACTAATGGATTCATCATCATATTGCCAAATAGAGTAAAGATCAGTGATGGAGACTTTCTTAGAGATGTTTATGGAAAAGTGATCTAAGAAAATTTGAGCTAGTTGGGAAAAATAAAAGAGGGAGTAATTTTTAATAACATTGTACCAATCTAGTGCCAGACCTGATAGAGACATGGGGAAGGTATGGAAAAAGAGAGCATCATCATAGGTGATTATATAACATGAATGCCTAAATGCTCTTAGGTGCTATTGAGGGTCCTCCTTACTCTAAAACTTTGATAATTATATAATTTCCCATTGAGGAGGATAAGATCAAATGGGGATGGATGGGTGAATTGGTTCATTACATATTTGGTCATATGATAAAATATTATGAGCTCCAAAAATAGATGACTCTAAATAGTCATCTTTTCCATTAACATTTTGACAAGGTCAGTTTGGGTTTGTGCACTCAAATAGTTATAAGGTAGGCTTTGTTGGGTTTGGGTAGGTTCCACATATGTATATTTGGTGAGGGGTTGAGAGGTTTCCACATGTTGGTATTTGGACATGGGTTGTTGGGATGATGCCACATATGAATACATGGAAATAAGTAGTTGGGTTGAAGGTATAGGTACATACCCTTATGGGTTAAGGATGTAGCTTGGATTCTATTTAATTGGAACTTACTAAGACATTAATGTAGGTTAGGTAGGAGGTATGGTTGGGTTAATAGATAGAGGTTAGGTGGTTACTTTTGTACTGATGGGTGGAAGGGTAGAAGGTATGGGAACCACCAAGCTCTATGGTGGATTGGAGGTAGGTAGGTTGGAAATGGGAGGAATGGCGATGGCACTAGTAGGGGGTAATATTAAGGTTAGGAAAGTACCAGATCCCAAAAGTTGGGTTACTCCTTTATTAAGCGGGTTATTAGTTGGGGAAGAAGGTGTTTGGGTGTTGATTGGTTGAGCAGGTTGGTTATGAATGGTAGTATCGATGGGGTTATTGGTAGAGGATGATGCTTGGGTGACTAAAAGTTAGGTGGAGATATTGGATATAGAAGTGTTGACCATAAGGTGGGATGGCATGTTGTAGGGCAAGTCAATAGGCAAAATTGAAGTAGGGGTATAGTGAGATATGGTGTTAAGTTAATATTGGAGGGTTATGGGGTTGTTATCTATAAATGTGGCAAAGTCCACATCACCCTGGCTAACTATCTAAGGTATGGTAGGACTCCCAAAAAGATGAGGAGAACTCTCTACATCTGAAATCCATTCCATGGATAAGGGAGAAGAGGAAGATGGATGGTTAGGAGGTGGGTCCTAATTGGCTTGGTTTCTTAGTCATTGCCTAGTTAAAACCATACAAATAAGGAAAGGAGGAAGATACAATCAATTCTCACAACTCAAACAAAGAAAAGACAAGAAAAAATCAAGTAAATGAAACACACACTAAAGCATGTTAAATCCTAAGGTTATTTAGTCTCTCTTGTGGCTTATGCCTTAAGCTTTAAGAATTGTGTGACACAAATTGGCTTGTATAGTGGGTAATAGAAAAGAAGTCTATGGTTGGTTTCAAGTTGTGTTTAGGATCTCAAAGGGATCTGTATTGGAATCAGTACATGGCTTGATATCAGGGCCTACCCACTCACTTCACACACTGCAGTGATAAGGGTGTTAGGTGCTTAGCCAAGATATACCGATTGTCATATTTTATACTCAAATAGAGAGCTGAGTTGGTTCTCCCTTTGGTGATGAAATTCAAGTAGGATAGTTAGGGAAGGTGACTGCTAGGTAGTGAAATCCCAATTGGGCTTTATGTCAATGTTTTATGCTTGATTAGATGTAAGTGGTTTGGTCTTGTGTGTGTGATAAGAGTGAAGCTATGATTGAATTACTTTGATTTAATTAAGCTATGTGAGCTAAAATAAGAAAGCAAACAATGTGTGTAGTCAAATTTTAAGCCCAAAAATAAATTTTGATTTTGTTGTATGAGTATAAAGATAAGTAGAAGCACCAAGATGTAACTATGAATACAAGAAAAAACTCAAGGGTCCCACCTAGCATACCAAAATGTTTTAGATAAATTTCATGTATATTCTTTAAAATAAGGAAAAAATAAACTCAAGAGGGGTATGGTATAAAAACTTGATATGTTGTGCATGCATTGATCTAGATGGTTGTAGATACTCTTCTTTGGCTTGGGTATAATAACCTATAGATAAGAAAGCATTCAAAAAAATGTTTTGATTAGTTAGATAGTAGGGTAGATTACCTAGTGAGAGTTAGATCCAAGAAGCATGAGCTTCCTATGAGGCTATCAATCCATGCTTTTTAAACAATCAAGTTTTGAAATATAAAGTACTTTCATATATCATAATAGGTACTAAAATAAAGGTACAATAAGTGTTTGATTAAAAAAATAGACAAAATTGACTAATTATAGAAATAATTAGATCATTATTAATGCTAAATGAATCATGTGTGGTTCAAAAAATAGGACAAGGTTTTATGATCGAGTAGAGGTTCTAAAAGTTGGATTTGTTTAATTTTTGGTGGGTGAAAATAGCTTGTTGCTATTTTATCACATAGTGACCATCAATAGTTGAGGTGACCATTGATGGTTAGGGTAACCATCAGTAGTTAGGGTAACCATCATCAATTGGGACAAACCATGGGCAGTTAGGGTGACCATCGATAGTTACTATGGGTTAGGTTTTGGTCAAGAAAAGGTTATTTTGATGAGGTTATAAA